>VYXH01011827.1:198473-211943 GCA_013397275.1 Burhinus bistriatus | reverse complement strand
AGAATTTTGTAAAATCTGGCAGAAACTGCAAAGCCTGGACAGTTTATTTTGTGGTGCCTAGCTCTCTGATCTCACTGGTTTTACGCTTCATTGTTCCGAGGATTTCTGTGCTGTTTTTGCAGGAATACTTGTTTCCAGCACGTGCTGGGCAAGTGCGGAGCTCTTGACCTGGGAAAGTCCAGCTGAGATCGCTCAGATTGAGCGATGGTGTTGGACACTATTGGCTTTAGGTTCTTGAGCAGAAGTGGGGCTGTTAGATCTCCCTAGTCTTTCTCACTTGGAGCTACGTTTTTAGTGGTCTGTTCTTCTAAGTGTGCAGGTATGTATATTCTTGAATAGAGATGAGCTTTGAACATTGCTCAGGGATGTCATTGAAGTGAGACCCTTCCCCAAAATAAAAAGAAAAACTTTTTTGGCAAATTATTTTAATATTCTCACTTCTTCTTTAGGAAATAAATCTAAATCTGTATGTGGTCCAAGGGCAAAATGAGATGTAAAAAAAACATGCACACGGGTCAGTCACTTCGTAGAAGCACTGAATTTTTTAGTTATGAAGTGTTCACTTCTATGGAGGAAAGAGTATTCAGTGCAGATACTAAGCCATTAAAAAGGGTTTTAAAAAAAAAATAAATCGTGTGCTTATAGTAAACCATCTAAACACAGAATTGAAGTATCTATCATAAGTGCACCTTTCTCACTGACCGTAAGTGCTGGTGAGAGATGGGGCTTCATTTCAACCAGAATGGACTTGAGATAGGTATTTTTCTTTACTCAGAGAATGTTGCAGAAATACTGTGTTAATGATTGCATTGGAATGAACAATTTTTTTTATAACTCTCTACTAAACTCATTTTCTTTGATCTCTGCTGTAAAATTGCTGTGTATTTTAAAAGCTAGTAGAGTCCTTTTTTACTTTGAAAATATATTTTGTTCTTAAGATGTCCGTGTTTTTTGGCACAGGCAGAACGGAGAGATAGATTATCTTCTGGGTTCACATCGTGCCTGTACCTCACTCTGGTCTGTGACTGGCTGGACATTGAGGTGGCAGGTTTTGCTGAGGTGAAAGTGTTTGCTGCCCCAGTTGCTTTCACAGCCAGCTGTATTGGCGATCTTGAGCACTGTCCTTCAGTAGCTTAGGTCTCTCTAGGGATTTGTTACCCTTTTAGTTGTCTCTTTGACCTATTATATCTCTCACAGTCTCAGTATTAGTATTTGCTATGGCTTTGGTCCGTGCAGTATCTGAGCCTCTCCAAAGGTTTAATGCGCTTACCCTCTTGGAGGAAGAAAGCAATTATCCCTGTCTTTTGCAAGGAAGCTAGTCGAGAGGAGACAGTCAGAAGGAGGTGTGAGCACTGTGATTCACAGCACTTGACTTCTGGTTTGGGAGGTGATCAGTGGCTGTTTGCAGAGGTCCAGTGGTATGTTGCCTGCTGTGGACAAGGGTGCTGGGACCTGCAGGGTGCTTCTGCTTTGCAAAGAGAACTAAAGATGCTTTGGGCTAGAATAATTGCCATGGGAGCATTCAGTGCATGCTGTCTCACTGGGGGTGTCAGTGGTGAGAAACACCTCCTTTTCTCTCCCTCTTCCCTAGTATTGGAGTTGTGCAGGAGGTATGTTAGGAGGCCTTTGACCAGGTAAAGCTGCCCAGGTGACCACTAGCTGGAAGGATGACAGATGCCTCCTGGGGAAGGTGGTGTAGCATGTCCTATCACAGCAGATTGGGGAATACCTATATGAGCTGGTCTGGCAGCCCTGAGGGAGAAAGTGACTCCTGCCCCTCATCTTCCCCCTGGCAAGCTCCTGAGCATCAGTATGGGGTCAACTGGTATGCTCTTGAGCAAACAGTGCCTTGGGGGATGTGCATGGAGAGGAAGCAGTCCCCCGCAGAAGTTAAGAGCTTCTAGGTTTAGGTGGCTGTGTAGCAGGTATTGAGCCTGTAGGAGAGAGGGTAGGACCCTGGGCTTGCAGGCTTTCGTGCCAGCAACTTCATTTTGGTGCAGAGGGCAGTACTGAAGTGTCTTGCCAAGGTATTAACTCTTGGGTTTTCTAACCTGGATCGCTTACTGTTAGAAAGAGGTCAGAACAACCAGTTTGAACTTTGTAATTCTCTGAGGGGACAGAGAAACACCTGGCAGGAAATAAATTATTTAGCATCGGTAATGTACATTTGATGATGTTTCTGGGTGGAATTATATAATTTTTTAAACTGTTTTCCATGTCCCAAACCAGTGAAACTACTTGGGGGAACTATCTGCATACTTGCCTTTGTAAGTTAATTTTTAAAAAAAAAACCCCAGTTACTTTGGTTTATCCATCTTTGTTTTACTGATGTTCACATGCAATTTCTTCCTAAAATGTGTTGGCAATGTGCTGTTCCCACTAGCAACCTCCACCCTCTTCCCTCAACAGAAATAGAAGGGATAAACTGTCAACCCCCCTGAAAAGCCAATAGATCATCTTAAACATTTTTTGCTCCTGAATGCTATCTAAGCATTATGTCAGTTCCTTTTTTTTCTACTTGAGTGAACTCGGTGGCAGCAGAGTAGTCATTATTGTCAACAGGAAGGCTTTATTGGTGCTGGACAGTGAGGTCTTGCAAGTCCACTGATAGTGAAAGCTGACAGCCTTGACAGCTCTGGATGTGTCTGTGCTGAGTTTCTTTCCTTTTGTTGAGTTTAGTTATATGCATAACAGAATTTGTCCGTGTCTTTTAGGATACCTTTTAGGAACAGAGATGTTATTGCTTTTAGTTGGCAATGCTCTGATTTAGGGAAGAAGGTGAGATTTCACCTCAGCACTGCCAGCAGGTGTTTTGATTGCATTGGGAAGCTGTTAGGATTTTAGGGCCTGACTTTATGTGAGTGTGTAATAAGGTGCTTGCTTTAAGTAGAGTCTTCAACCATTTGCAGATACCCTGGGTCTGCAGGCAGTGCTGGTGTTCTGTTTCTCCATGGAGGCTGATTGTTAGGTTGCTGGTTGCAGGTGCTGGCGTATCTTGCCTTCAGTGGAAGCTTCTTTTTCGTTCTTAATGGCAGGGTGATACTTGCCCAGATGGTTTCCCCAAAAGATTTGTGCTGCAGCCAGCTTGGAGATCTACTATTGTGTTGCTACTGTGTTGTTTCCAGTGGATCTTATGAGTGGGGCTGGAAGCATGTTACTTTCTTCACACTGAATAATTCCTCTTCAATTAAATGGTGATTTTGGTGGGAATGGGAGTGTTTGCCATTAAAAAAAAAAAGGAAACTATACTGGAGTTTTTAAATTTCCAGGCACTTCGGTGTCAAGCTAATAATCTCCTGACCACTTCTGCTTTTAAGGTATGTATGGTGGAAAGAACAAACGACTGCCGGTTGTCTTGAGTGCAAGTCCTTGTAAGGAAAAAATCTGCAGTTTCCTATTTGTTTTAGTGGGTCTGGTTATCGAAGTGCACTTTTGGTCCCACTCCCTGGAGCTACAGCCAGTGCTGTGCCTGCCGGGAAAAAATGCAGCCAACCCAAAGAACTTTGTCAAAGGGCAGTATCCCACCCCTCATAAACAGTGTGTTCAAACAAATTACAGACATAATGCAGAAATTACTGGGTAAAATTCTCTGGCTGATGTTATGATTGCAGTTGTCCATCTGGCCTTGAAAACCTATGAATCTGTGATGCAGATTCTAGCGTTTTGGCTCTTGCTATAAAAGGGAATAATGAGAAAACTTAGAGCAGAATGAAGCCAATGTAATAAAATACAAATCTGCAGTTAATATTAGTTTGTGAGTTCATTAAGTAGTGTATATTTTCTTCCTCCAGTGGGCTATAAATAATAGGTACTGCTGCAGCTTGCAGTCTGCTGTAGCTGGTTTCCACTGATGGAAATGTTTCCAAGGCTCCTGCCTGCATGTTTTTTGTCCCAGCTCAGTGTAGCTAATTAATACAAAACATCTGCTCACTCATCACTTTGATTTCTTTGAAGAGTTTATTTTTTTTCATTTGTTTTTGCTTTCTTGGATTATTTTGGACTGTCACTTGTTGGAGTGCCTTGGATTTATACTTTTTGAAGAAATACTTGGCACAACAGGGAAAACAGTTGGAAAATGAATGGCAACAATACCACAATAAAACCAGCGAAGATTTATGAAGCAGGAAAACTTTGACTCATGATGATAAAGAGTCCTCTGCAGTCAGTGTGTCTTGGTAGTGCTGTGAACTCCAGGAGTGTGGGAGTAAGGATGGGGAGTATGCAGTGTAAGAAGAAACCGGCTCTGTTAATGATGATGTCTTTGGCAGCTATACCCCCTGCCTTGGGAAAGAGGAGGAGAGCAGAGGTGTGAAACTTGGTGGAAAGCCTGTGATGCTATTCAGGAGACCTCCCAATGAGGGTTCGGTGCAAAGTGCTGCTGTCGCATCTTGTCGTGCACCTTGACTCCCATCCAGCAGAGCGTTTCACCTCATGCTTAATTGGCAGTGTCAGTATTCCCATGAGAGGTTTCTCACAAGTATTTTACATGTAGTTGCTCCCACAAGCTATGAGTCCTGGGTCAGAGCTGGGGCTACCTTGATGTAGCTCTGACCCTTCCATGGGTGGCTATGTCCTGTGGAGCGCTGTGCAAAGGGGGCCAGGAGCTGCAGGAGGGTGTAGGAGCACTTGATTCACACCTTTTTTCATATGGGAGTTCAGATTCAGGTTACCCAGAACAATGTTCAGATTCCTGTTCAATTTGTAACAAATGTATTAAAGCAGAGTTTTGCTTCAGTTATTTAAAACAAAACATTTTGATTCAAATGTTAATTGTTTAAAAATGTGCTACTTTAGAAATCATTTGGTGTTTTGAAATATTTATGCAGGCTTTAAGGAAGGTTTCTTTACTCCTGTTTGCTTTGTGATGGAAACTGTAGTTAGAGGGTATTGATTTGGTCAAAGAGGATGTTCTTTTCCTCCTGCTTTATGTGTATTTCAGTGAAATAAAAAGAAGATTCTTATGGCTTTACAGCTTCATGGCATAAACTCCATCAGCTTTTGTTATCCTGACCATTTTGCCTGTTCTAGAGCAATTTGTCAGGATGAACTTTGGTAGAGTGTGCCCTGTGGTAAGCAAATGGTGCTGCTGAAGAGCAGGACTACTCCAGTGTATAAGGATTTATTGGAAGTCAGCTCAAAGACCAGAAAAGTTCAGTCTTCTGTATGCCTGCAGAGACTACCCTGGTGTGAGCAATGAAGGTTTTTCTGGAAGATCCATAGATGCTCAAATGGCAGGAGGATGTGTGGCTGGTAGGATCAGAAGTGCTCAGTGTTTTAACCTGTTGGGGGAGATTTTTGTTTTTTCAGCTTGTTTTTTTTTTTTTCCCCATTTGAAATTGGAGTGGAGAAAATGAAGCTGCTCCAGCTGATCCTGCTCCACACCAGAGCCAGAGGAGCCATCTCACTTCAGTGGTGTGACCACAAAATCCATGGATTGGTGCCTTATATTTCAGGCATTGTATCATCATGACAGACCTGTCCCGCTTTTGCCTGGGCAAGTTAATTCTGCTACGTGGCACTCTTTTAGGTGGCTGTGTCAGATGGTGCTCTGTGGGCAGCAATGTTGGTTTAGGTCCACGTTGAATCCCATCAGCCCTGGCATTTCTTGTGCTTCATTGCAGCCGCAATCCCTGTATAGCTATAGTGAAGCTTCTAAATGCCATCTGTATGAATGTGATGGGGACATTTGAGTAAAAAACTGTATCCAGCCTCCCTGTCAGAGACTCCTGAGTGAAAAAAAACTATTAATTCACCAGCTAGAGTTCAGGGCAAAGGTTTAGATCACTTCTGGTTTTATTCTAACTTGATTGCTCACCCGTAGTAACTAGCCTGTCTGAGAACAAGAATGTATGCAAATTCCCTGGGCTATTATTCTGTATTAAAAAAGGAGAAAAAAAAAAACCAACAGGCTGTGGTATGACTTTAGACTTAATCATCATTTATCCTACCCTGAAGGCATGGAAGTTAATGATGATATAGATCTGTGAGGTTTTGTGTTTCCCTTGACTGAGCATTAGAAATAATTAGGGCTTGTGGGATGGATGCACTGATGGTGGAGATGAGCAGAAAACATTTTTGAATGTGTGTATGCGCCTCTTCCAAGTTTGCTGGCAAAGATACAGGTGCTAAGAGTGTGTTTATGGGCTCTGAGGTTTCTTGCTTGTTTGTTGAGACATAGCTAGCTGGTGCTGAGGAGAAAGGAAGTGGGAATAAATGAGTTATTTTGGAGGCTTTTAAGGTTATAGGCCAAGCATAGTTGCTAGCAATTTTTTGAAGAGACTTCTTCAGTGGGGTAAGCTCTCCTGCATCCCAAGGGCTGCTGAGTACAGCTCTGGGTTATGCACGTGGAGTATCTACAGCATTGGGGCTGGTCCAGGAGTCCCAAGGTATACAGGAGCTGGCAGTAGACCTCAAAGTATGGAAGCCTTAAGCACCGTAGTCGGAGGTTTTCTTGAATTATCTCCTTCAGTGACCTCAGTGTTTGGGTTAGATGGTTATTAGACAGCCATGGCCAAATGCACGCTGATGGTTGTTGCAGGTTGGATGGGGAGGAACTGGTTCTGCTGCTCTGGAGAAGACCTCTGGTCTCTTTCTCTATCTTGCCGTGGGTCGAACCAGAAACAATTTCAGGGTTCTTCTTATTCAGGTGCAAAAAAACTTCATCTCTTCCCAAGTAGCCACACAGTGAGTTATGGAAGCATCTGTTTGGGATGGCAGCAACCCTTCTCTAAAGTCTTTGCTAAAATGGTTTCCTTCATGTTGCAGGTATGTACTTTACCTGCTGTTTGCCCACTGTTTCTTTCCCAACTTTGACAATCTGCAGCTTTTTTGATGAAAGCCGTTTCGGCAAAAATGGTGTTCCTACCAGGCTGGAAGGTGGTGGGAAGAGAGGTGGTGCTGAGCCTGTATGGACTTGTGTAGTGGGACCCTGTGCTGGTGGTCTCTTCAGCAGTGAGGGATGGGAAGGCTGCCTGAGGAAGCATCCTGAAAGTGTTGGTAGCACTGTCAGCCTTTGTCGGGAGTTCCTGCTGCTGGGCCATCAGAGGAGCAGCTGGGCCACGTCGTCGATGTGGACAATCCCTTGGAAAAGGGATGCTGGGGCTCAGGCCTGGTTCGAGGCTGATTCAGGGTGGGCTTGGGAGCTGGCAATGATGCAAGCAAAGGGCAGATGTACTGGAAATCACTGGGTAGGGTGGTGGTGGGGAAGATGCAGATATGTTGTATCTAGATGGAGCAGTGGTAATTTGTGTTTCTACCAGAATTTTGGGGGTTCTCCAAAGCAAAACCTTTCGGTCCTTGCAGACAATTTAGAATCACTACTGCTCTGAGGAATATATTTAGCCAGATCAATGCCGTGCAGTATTTTAGAAGATACACTGTGAAAGCAGTCCTGGGCAGAAGCCCACAGGGCAGCTGGAGAGACTGCTGTGCCTTAGCAGCCCTTCAGAGCTGTCTGAGCTGTCCTGGGAACATCTCTGGTCTCCAGAGCAGCCCAGGCACAGGGGGAGCTTAAAATCAGCTGTGGCTTTTGTCTTCCTGGCATGTGAATTTTGGGTTACTGTGCAGCGCCTGTCAAAAGATGTATCCTATCCTTGCCTATTTGTTTTGTTCTATGCAGAATTCTGCTAAAACAAGAGAGGAATTGAGTCTTTTCTAACTGGAGATTTAGTATTCAGCTCTGCTGGCTGACTCACCGGTAGGAAAATTCCCACTGACTTGAGTTAGAGTTGAATGGGTTGTATTATCTTTTCATATGCAGAAAATTATTTTGAAATTGAAGTTAATAACAGCAATTTAAAAATTGTCGTTGATAGAAAGATAATACAATATTTAGTTGTATCATGTTCTTCTTATGATCTGATGTTTGAATAAAAGCAGTTTTTCTGCTTTTTTCCTTAATTAGCATGTCATGAAGAAGTTTGTGGCATCAAACACACTATCTAATTACATTCATTAGTAGCATCTCCAGGACAAGTTTTAATTAAGTTGTACAATGTAGATCAATACTTGTTTTGCATCTATTGCAACTTAAGACAGGAATATATTGTTCTGCACAGTTTAATTACAGTGATTGTAATAGAAGGAATTTGGGTAAACCTGCCATTTTGGCAACTGCACTCCCTTCTCTTGCTTATTAAAATAGTATACATTTATAATATGTGACATGTTATTTATGTGTGTCCTATTCTGAAGGCTATTTTAAGATCACCCTTTTTATCCGATTAAAAAGAGAATGCAGTGTGGTTCAGGAGAACTAGGGTACTGGTGCTTGACTGCAGCTGGAGCAGCAGACCTTAATTAGCATTTTACCTGCAGACTTCACGAGGGGAAAGGCTGGCCATCACTGGGTGGCATATCTAACGGTAGATGATAGCAATACTTTTATTTTGCTTAGGCTGTGGGGTGGAAAGCCACCTTAATTGTATGTTTACTTACTGTGGATGTAGTTCAGCATAGTCTGAGTATCGCTTCCACCAAATGTCCTGTAGTTCAGCAGCATTGCCAGCTCCCAACTGTTCTCTGTTTTGGCAGGAGAAAGTAATCTGGGCATGAAAACCCTAAGCTACCAAATGTTTTTGCTCAACATCACAAAAATGTACTTGATTAGGTAGAACATCTATATACCTTATGATAGTGTGCTGCATTAATACTTGCATACATGGTGAAAATATCTGGACAGACAAATCTTTTTTAAGATAAATGTTTGATGCCACAGCTGAGAACTGATTTCTTTTTTTTTTTTCCTACCTCAGCATTGTATGTATGTGTTTTGGGCTGTTTTTGTGTACAAGGGACTACATTTGTCAGCGTTTAATACAGTACAATGATTAAGACCAAACTGACTCAGAGAACTTTTTTTTTTTCAAACTAAATCTGTTGTTTAATCTTCATTTGTTTTTTAAAGGAGCAAGCCTTTTAGTGTAGCATACTTCTGGGTTGTCTTACTATGCCTCTGTAAATAGTGTAATCCTGATATCTATATATATATCTGATTGTATCCTATAATCTCTTCTCCCAAGTAACTGGCCACAGGACAAGAGGAAATGGGTCAAGTTGTGCCAGTGGAGGTTTAGGCTGGACAGTAGGAAAAATTGTTTCATGGAAAGAGTTAACAAAGTCGTGTAGTTGTCGTGCTTAGAGACATGGTTTAGTGGCAGACCTGGTAGAGTAGGGTCAATGGTAGGACTAGATGATCTTAAAGGTCTTTTCCAACCTAAACGATTCTATGATTCTATGATATCTGAGGTATTCGGCAGCATTTTTAATTGTCTGCGGTGCCCTGCAGCAGGGTGACCTGGGCCGGTGTAAGGAAGGGTCTGTATGCCTCATAGGTGTTTGCACTGGTATAGTTGGCTGTGCAGAGGCAGCAAATCAGCCTGATAGAAGTACTAGGGGTGAGAGTTATGATAACTCACATCCTTTATGCCTGTGCACGCAACCTGTTTGTTTCTCTTCTCTAGTAATATTGAAGTACCTGCATGGTTGGTGCTAAAGGAGTGAGTGCAAAGCTGCCTCCACCCATTTCAAACTTGTTCTTGGGCTAGATCATCATGGGCTGGAAAGTCTTGAAAGTCCAATTGTAAAAACTTACAGTGGGATTTTTAAAGAGCACATAGGGTGGAGATCAGGAGTGGAAGACCCAGGGAAATCGCGTCCCTTTCAGGAGGGACATGAGTACAAAAAGTGAGGTATTAAGCAGACAAATATACTGTGAGAAGCGAGTGTGCTTCTAAAGTAGAGGAAAGTTCCTCTTAGGTTGAAATTTTTGGATGACAGCTATTGACAAGCTTTTAACTTGGTGATTTAAAGCCCTGGGTACAGGAGGTGAAAGCTCAGCACTAGAAGCTGCTATAATTTTCCTTAGCTGAGTTAAGCGTGTGTAGATTTAATTACTTCGTACTTTTTACTCAGTATTTCAGGTAATAGGAGGGGAAAAATGTTATAAGCTTGGGAATATTTTTTCTGCTGTTTAATGTAAATTGTTGAGTGCTTATGTGACTTAACAAAGCTACTCCAAATTATTGTGTGGGGGGGGGAAAAGAAGATCCCTTGGATATCTTACAGTGAAGTTGTCAAAGACTTGGGAAAAAATGTGGGAGAGGGAGAAAAGCATAGATTCCGGTTAACAGTAATACTGTAATACCTGCACAAAAAATACTTTAAAAATTGAATTAATGATAATCAGGAAACTCCGCATGTTGTTTCTTCTTTCATTTTTGTCTTAAAGGCCTGATTATGCTAAGAACGTAAGCCACCTTAGAAGAAATGTGTGTGTAAACACACACAGATGTTCATGAGTGTATGTGTATACCTATATACTGTATGTCTTGCCTATACACTTAAACAGACAGTGTGCATTATGTATTTATTCCCCCCAAAAGCCCAGATCCTAAGAACATGAAGGATCTAGGTCTTACAGAAGTTCAGTGTGTTTGCAACTTGGTTTCAGTGGCAGATCTCAAAGGAATAAAGTAATGCATACAGAGAATTGTTTTCAGTGTATGACCTTATTGTTAGAGGAGTTATTGCGTTGTTATTCTGCTTTACAAAAATCCAACTTCCTTGGTTAATTATAAACAGCCTGTTTACTATAGCCACCCAAACCTTGAAATATTTACTGATGTTTTTAATCCATCCATCTTCCTTAACAGTTTTTTCCTCTTGTTTTCAGTGAATTTACTGGACTCACGCACAGTAATGGGAGATCTAGGATGGATAGCCTACCCAAAAAATGGGGTAAGTCTCTGTTGTTGTTTGCTTTCTCACAATTTATACTAACTGTTTCCATTCGGAAAGTAGACTACTGGGTTTAAAAACTCCCTGGAGTGATTTGTTGGCAATGGAGGGAAAAAAAATAAATAAAACAACAAGCTGTGACTGGAAAAATGGAGCTGTGTGGCTAGGGGATTGATTTATTTATGCAGTAGAGCCAGCCACAAGCACTAAAAAAAAAAAAAAAAAAAAAAAATAATGAGTCAGCCCCCTCATTCTTCCCCTCACCAAAAACATCCATGAGGTTATTTAAATTTTTTTTAAATTATAAATTCCTGTTCTTTTCTTGAGCCTNACCAGCCGAAAAAAGAAAAAAAAAAAAAAAAAAAAGAAATCATGAGTCAGCCCCCTCATTCTTCCCCTCACCAAAAACATCCATGAGGTTATTTAAATTTTTTTTAAATTATAAATTCCTGTTCTTTTCTTGAGCCTTTGGGGTAAATGTACAACACAATTTTCTGGAAGTTTTCTTCTGAAACACAGGGTCTGGGAAATTACTGTTAGCTTTAAATGAACAGGGCTGTTCAGAAATACTTCTCAGGCTCATGATAAAATTCTGGGAGCTGATAACAGTGAAACAGGAGTGGAGTTTCAAGCACCTTCAAGAGCCTCTGTTCCTTACTACTAACTGTACTGAGAACTGAAAGAACCTGGCCTCCTAATTTGATACCTGAAATAAGTGCTGGAGTTTAGATGCATTAATACCCTCCAGCGTGTGTGCTTGGCCTGACTGCATTGTGCGAGCAGTCATTGCTGTGACTTTTGGTCTTTGGTTTGGCTGGGGCATCCTCAGTGCTGTACTGTAACAGAGCTTTGGTACCATCTTGAAAGGTTGACTTCTGCATGGTGCTGAGTATTCCTGTCAGTTCCTAGAAGCCATGAGCACCGTGTGAGTTGAGAAAGCATCCCACAATAGAAATGCTGCGTGACTGAGCCCTCTAACAGAGCAGCTCTCAGGAATGTTTTATTCCAGAGTTTGTTGCCAGCTGAAACAGGCTGCAGAATTGTCTTGGACTCCAGTTTGATTGTCATAAAAATGGTAGCGATGTTTATATAATATGCAGCCAACCCTGGACATACATATTACACAGTGAATTAAAATCTTGCTTTCAATATATTCTGTGTAGATGAAAGGTTGTAGAAATGGCAGCCTTACTCAGACGAGCTGCATGCTTGCTGGCATAGGTTATGGCAGGGATGTAAAAGCTACATGGGGAGCTGAATTTATCCTCAGCTCAGTTCAAGATCTAATCCTGTTGTGGTCGGAGTCTATAACTATTTTTTCTCTATTGATATAAAGCCAAGAGCTGAACTTGCTCCCCTTGGCGTGTGTGGGTATCAGAATAACCAGTGCCAGACATGCTGGCAGAGCAAAGTGTTGGTGCCATGGCACACCATAAAGGTCCCAGTGTCCACTTCTTAATGGAAGAAGTTTCCTTTTTGAACACGTCTAGGTATTTTTCCTATGGTATAAAGCACAGTTGCTGTATATTCCAATGTCCTTACAGGAATATCAGTAGAGAAATAACTAGGCCTGAAAAGTTGAGAAGATTCCTGGGTCTATATGTGTAGATGAGTAAATGAAAAGCTAAATATACTATGCATAAGCCTCAGTTGTGGGTTTTTTCATTATTTAGAGAAACCTTTCTATATTTACAAGCTCAGTTTCCAAACAGCACCTGGAAGTGTACTCATGAATGCCAAATTAATGGTTACTGACTCAAAAGGAAGGATTTTTTTTCCTTAAATTAACTTCCACAAATAAAAAGTGAATTAGGTAGCTGGTTTTTGAATTTCCAGAAATCTCCTCTTAATCGTCTTTGTTTTCATGAGACATCATAAAAATTCATGAGGCTACCCCAATTGTCTCTTTCTTGGCCTAATATATTTGCAGTATTTTACAAGTAGTGGAAAAAGTCTTTCCAGACTTACTTCTCTAAGTCCCTGAACTGCTTTGCCATCAGCTATGCTGCAGTCATACTCCGTTTGCTTAATTTTTTTTAAAGATCTACCTTGTATAAATATTTTAATTAACTCTTACTTTAGGATTGAATTTGGAAAAGGAGGGAGCTTTAATTGAGATCAGAGATATGCAAGCTGTTCTTTTTGAGGTATTCTCATACAAATTTGTTATCTCAGGATGTCCTCTTAGGGAAAATTTTGGAGGGTCCATGTATCTGTCTGCACAGTGCCCCATCAAGGAAAGAAGCAGAAATGTCATAATGTACCACACTTTGCAACACTACTACAGTGTGTAGATACAGACCACGTGCTGAAGTAAGCTCTTTAATGCATGGTACATTATTATTGCTATTAACAGTATCCTGAGAGTCTAGTCACTTTTCAAGTACTTGATAGCAATTTCAATGGTCATATAGTTCCAACTGAAGACACATTCGCTTTTGAAGCAGCCTTCGACTCTTCTAATGTTAGCTGCTTCTCCACTTGATTTTTATTATGAATCTTAAGGAAACCTAGTATTTTCCTAGAACCATATCTGCTAGAAGTAGGAGATTGCACCTGGAGCACAGCTGCTGTTAAAAAAAGCAAGTGTCTGGTCTTTGTAGTTGTATGGGAGTACCTGGGAGAAGTTATCTGTGTATCACAAAGGCTCAAGCTGGTAGGTTTTGAAAACAGATTTCTACATTTATTTAAAACATAAAATAAATAAACCCCCAAACCAAACAAACAACACCC
>VYXH01011827.1:182582-198287 GCA_013397275.1 Burhinus bistriatus | reverse complement strand
CAACCCCCCCCCCCCCCCCCCCCCGCAAACAACCCCCAAAAAACCCCGCTGAAAAAATGGGGGTAAAAGGTCCAGTCAAGCCAAATGAGCTTGCTTTTGCTAGATCCGTTGTAGGTGTCATTGTCTAAATTTTTAGTATAGCTGTGTACCATGGTAATTTGTGTGTGTTAAAGCTTTAAGACATTCCATGCTCCAGGGAGGTCCAGCTGCCCTTGCTTAGCCTGTTGCTCACCTCATTTTTGCTGAATACAATGGGTAAATGTGATCTAACTTGGGAAATGAAGGCAGTGGTGTATGGGAAGGAGACTGACCCTCCAGTCTGGAGACAGATTAGGTTTAGAGGTAGACCTGTTTCATGGCTGTAATTCCAAATAAAGCATCGCAGCTGCTTAGTCCCCACAAGATCAGAGCTTTGTCTAGCTAGGTGCTTACTTGGTACAGGTTTTGGTAGTGTCCAGTATCCTTGCAGCCTGACTGGCCTTCATTTCCCCTGTGCACACAGAAGGTAAGAAAAATCCCCCTCTTCACAGAGTGACAGAATGGTAGAGGTTGGAAGGGACCTTCAGAGATCATCTAGTCCAACCTCACTGCCAAAGCAGGTTCACCTATAGCAGGTTGGACAGGAACACATCCAGAAAAGCTTTGAGTATCTGCAGAGAAGGAGACTCCATAACCTCTCTGGGCAGCCTGTTCCAGTACTCTGTTACCCTCAAAGTAAAGAAGTTTTTCCTCATGTTGAGATGGAATTTCCTGTGTTCCAGTTTGTGCCTGTTGCCTCTTCTGTTGCTGGGCACCACTGAAAAGAGTCTGGCCCCATCCTCTTGACACCCGCCCTTTAGATATCTGTAAGCATTGATGAGGTCCCCTCTCAGTCGTCTTTTCTCCAAGCTAAACAGACCAAAATCTCTCAGCCTTTCCTCATAAGAGGGATGCTCTGTTCCTTTGTATGGATGCTCTTCCATCATGTGGAGTATTGAGGCACCAGCAGAAATGAAATAATGTGACTGAAATATGCTGTGGCCAAGCAGGGGTTGAAATAATGTCTCCTGGTATGAAGAACTGGCTGTTGTTTAAGAGAAGGTGCTTTCTTCTTTCTGCTGCTTTGCTCTGAAGGGTTAATGAATCCTGGTAGCATGGCTTCCTGGCTGCCCCAGGAGGCCTTCCCTGGCTGTGCAGGTTCAGCAGCTTGCAGCAGTAGGGCAGTTGTTTCTTAAACCTGCGGTTATATCTGCTAGAGTGTGAGCAAAGTCCTTACGAGGTCTGCATGGCCATGGAGCTCAGAAAAGGGACTCTCTCCCTGTCAGTAGTGAGTAGTCAGCATGGAAATGCTGCCCCTTTTGCAGCTCAAGTCGGGAATTGATCCTGTTATTACACTCCAAAGGGACGATTTGGGCTTTGCTTTGCAGCTCATGTAAGTTTACTTTAAGCTGAAGGAGGTTATTGGAATTACCAGAGGCTGTATCAGGAAAGTCTGGTCCCTCTTGTGTAGTAGGAAGCCCTCCAAGCACATCAGCAAAATGAGTCAGTTTTTTTTATTAAAGCCTGTGCTTGTACAGCAGGTCTGCAAGGCCTGAGAGTCTCTTTTACCTCTGGACTTCTTCCTGGGGTGCTGCTTAGAATTACCTGAACTGGGCACATCAGAGGTTTATGTGTGCGTTGTATATGGCTGTGGCACCAACTAGCTCTGACCTACAGAAACTGCCTGCACGTGCCTGTGCTAAACATACATTTTTATCATATGGCAGCTCACAGAAGTAGGAACAATGGTAAGTGCTGTGAGAGTAATAGCTGGGTCAGGCAGTGTTTGTAGGCTGTATTGCCTCCTCTTTTGATTTGGCAGGACACTCTGTGATGAATTTTGACTCCCTGCAAAGCCATAGCAGGAGAAGAAGCTACAAAGAACCCCCTGTAAACCTGTGCTGTTCAGTCTTGTTTGATCTGGCCAAGTAAAAATACAGCCACTTTTAACAATATCCAGATAATTGCAAAAGTTGCTGATTAAAATAAATGTGTTCTTTTAGCTGGCTTGATTTATTCAGCAATTATATCTGATTTTTGTTTCAGTGGCTATAATAGCATTGATTTACTTGTTTCAGACTCTCCCTCCTTTCAGGGTTTATTTTAAAACTTACTTCTTTACAGGTTAGAAGTACTCTTTTTCTGTCCAAATTGGAGTGCGGAACACCTGCTTTGTTTTTGTGTAACAGGTCCTCTCCCGTCTCCTCCACCTCCCATTGATTTCCCTGACCTTCCTGTAGCATGGAGCAGGAAAGCCTCTGTGGTCCTTGGGGTACTGGCTGTGTGGTTCATTGCACAGCTCCATGTGCTGGGATTCTTTTTTAGGCTCAGACAGGAAAATAAACATGTACAAAGGAACCTGGTCCTGTGGAGATGTTCATAATTCTTTATTCATTGCAGAAAATTAGAGAGCTGGATGACTTGTTGCATGTGAATGGCAAGAGGGAAAGCAATTGCCCCTGCTTTTGGTGGTTAATACGGCCAAATACAAACAGTTGAGGGGTAAATTCAGCCAGATTGATTCTGCAAGTTGCTTCTCATTTATGTAGGACATTGGTGGGTTTGATTTTTTTTAATTTTTTTTTTTTTCCAAGCAGCATTTTTGGCTTGTTCTTTTGAGGACAGGTACCGTAGGGTGCCTGTTTGAAGTTAAAAATAATGGCAATTTAGATTATTCAGCATGGTTTTTGAATAGATTCACATTGCTCTCTGTTGATCTTAGTTCAGATAGAGATTTTATACAGGAATCCTGGATTGGAGGCAGAGTTTGCCCTCGGGGATAGAAATAAAATAAAGGGGGAGGGATAGAGGACAGTGAAAGGAGAAGGAGGATTCTTGGCACCATTGAGCTGTGTCATGTAGCTATGATTATAATTGGCATTTTCAGGGCAGTACTTTTGGCAGCCTGTGCGTTTTTTTCCTACAAATGCTGCTGCTCAGCTGTGACCAGTGTAGAAGAGGAATCGGGGGATATGCTAACATGGCAAGAATGCAATTCATACTGCAGGAGGGAGCATGATGGAAATAAGTAATACCTGAGTAGGTGAAAAAATATATTAATGACACCTTAAAAACCTGCAATTTGGCTGCTTTGTTTATGTGTACCTGCTTTTGAGCATGCACAGGTTGGTAAGAAACATACTGCATATCTAAGTAAACCCAGTAATCCAAACCAAAGCAGTACTTAAAATTTTCTGTTATATACAGAATAAAGTAATTTTACATGAATAATTTGTGGGATGATGTTGAGTTCAACAGAGTTGAAATATATGGGGGATTTGTTTTCCACTAGGATTCCTTAAGGTAAAATGCGGGATCTGTATATATGTAAACTTCTGTCCTTTGTGACACCCCCCCTGGTTCTTCATGTGCTTACATGGTCATTTTTGCTCATACCTGATGGGGCCATGATGTGTTTTCTTTTGGTTATGTTGCCTGTTTTAGTGTGACAGAGTGATTCATGCATGCTTGTATTGTATAGCATAATTGTAACAAAAGAGCTTGGGCTTTGGGTCTGACAAGACACCAGAAGTTAATAATGCAGTTGTGCAGGACTTTTGTGATAATTGAACTAAACAGTGTTTTAAAGCAGTGCTGAGTTGACGTTTCAAACTCTGAGAGCTCCAGAGTGAGACCGAAGATGCTGGAGTGGAATTCAGCCAGCTGACTACTGTTCAAATTGTTGGATTTCCCTAGTGAGTTGGTGGCCTCACCAGTGCTTGTAGAGCTGCGTTAGTTTCACAGAACGTGAATATATCAGCCAAAATCTAAAGACATCAGCTCTGCAATGTATACATGTGTCTCGTGTGGAAAGACTGATGGAGTTGGGTGTAGCATAGAGTATTGGACTGGTCCACAGCTACCTTGAGAGATGCAGAGAAGAAAGGAATAACCTCTTGCCCAGGTTGGCCATGGGTAGGACAAGAAAAACAGGATTTGTTTCAGCTAAGCTGATTCAGGTTAAATTTGACAGAAAGGACTTTCTACTGGTGCAGGGTTTCTTTCACAGGAGGTCTCTGGCAGCAGGTCAAAGCATCATCTTTGTTACTCTGGACAAGCAGGGGTCATCTCTTCTGGAGGAACAAACCAGGTGATCTATTTTGTTCTTCTCCAGCCCTACCTCTGAACCCCTGCTGTCTGAAAGCTTGTTCTGCCTGTCTAGGGTGAGATATGTTTTTGTTTCTCTCTGAGCTCTCTTTTTATCTTGCCCTGCTTAAAACCCACATTACTGTTACTCATTCAACAGCCTGTATTTAAGATCTGCTCCTCTGATGCCTGCAACAGATTAGGTATGGCATGTAGCTGCTTTTAAACCATAGCACCTCATGCTAGACAACAGTTCTCACTGAATAGCTTCACCACTTTATTCATGTCCTTTCCCATATCTTCTTTCCCATCTGAAGTTAAATCTTCTCACTCTATTTGAGAGTGCTCTTAAACTTACTGTCCTGGACTATGAGCTAGCTGCCCTTTAGTTTGTATGCTGTTGACATGAATTAAGCCTTTATTTGGGAGTAGCATCTGGTGAAGCGTAAGCCTTATTAAAGGAGATCTAAAATGCCTAGAGTATTCTAAGGTACTGTGAAATAAATTAATACCAGTAAGATTAAGAATAAAGCAAATCTTTATCTCGTCTAGAACGATATTACTGGAATAATATATTACTATCCTGGTCTTGAAAATCCCCAATAGAAGAAATGAAGGCTGATCCTTCAGTGTATCATTTTGTAAATACAGTTGTCAGCATTAGGTTCTTCCACACAGGCTTATTGGGCAAGCAGTAATCTCCTTTCACGCTAAAAAGTCTTTTTTTCTCTAGTGTCTAGGAATTACATTTGGGCATAAAAGAGCTTTTAAGAGCTTTATCTTCTAAAACCATTGTTTTCTCTGTAACTTTTGTGCCAATTTCAGAAATATTGGTATCCAACAGTTAGAAACTGTACAATTAAAATGTATAAATGTAGTGCTGTCATGGAGAATCTGAAACTTTGCAGAATAAAGTATTACCATTACAGAATGCATATGCAACAGCCCAGGGTTTATAAAACATGCATTAGGATTTTATAGCTTATGTTGATGAATTTTTGTAGTATGTTACTTACTACTTCATATGCTAAATATATGTATCAGTGGATTACTTATCACTTAATTGCATAGTCCTTTTATAAGACTTAAAATGCACTGGCCTTGCTCTTGTCCCATTTGACAGCATTTGTTTTTATTCAGGTTAATGGCTTATTTGGGTAACTAAATTCAAGACTGCAGTCCTGTTTGATTTATTTAGTATTCTTATAATTGAGGAAAGTTGGTTTTCTTTTCATGTTACTCGTTCAGGAAAGCCAGCTCAAAAAATCATGAAATAAAATGAATGCTAACTTCAGAAAGGGAAACACATGGTAGTTTTGTCTAGAAGGAGAAAATTTTAAATGCAAAATTCCTGAAGATAGTGTGTCGTGGTTTGGGCCAGATTGGCCCAATCCGGTGGAACGACAGATGCTCTCTCTTTCTCTTGCTTCAC
Organism: Burhinus bistriatus; assembly: GCA_013397275.1. Classification (NCBI taxonomy): domain Eukaryota; kingdom Metazoa; phylum Chordata; class Aves; order Charadriiformes; family Burhinidae; genus Burhinus; species Burhinus bistriatus. The sequence goes on along the minus strand of VYXH01011827.1, from coordinate 192,751 downwards.
TCCCGAAGGGAGGCAAGAGAGCGAGAGGAAAAGAGAGACTTAAGAGTTTAGAGAGAGCTAAACTACTTTAATGAAATATTAATAATAAGATAACAAAAAGAAAATAATGAAATAGATACAAAACCGTATCAAGCTCCCAGGATGACAATCACGTCACCAGCAGGCACCGGGGAAGTCCCAGAGTGGACTCAGTGACGGATGGGAACTGGATTCCGGATCAGGATCAAAGGCAGATGCACAGACAAGGAAAGAAAGAGAGAAAAAGAGAGAGCGACCCTTTGATCCCTCAGCTTTTATACTGAGCATGAGGCAGATGGGATGGAATACCCTGTTGGTCAGTTTTGGGTCACCTGTCCTGTCCGCTCCTCCCCACAGGTGTGACCCCTCTACGCTTTTCCGTTTCCGACCCTCCAACGGGGCAAGTAACAAAGCTGGCTGGCCTTGGGTGTTATAGCAACAAGTATAAGCAAGAGCCTCTCTGCATACCGTTCCTTCGCGTCAACTGTAAACACGGGTCTTATCACTCTGAGAGTGAACGGTTTCTGCATAACATGCCGTTAATTTCAGCAGTTAGAAGAGGCCTAACTATAAAGTAAAGCCACTGAACAAAATTGGTCCTGTTTTACCTCAAACCAGGACATAGTGTTAAAATGGAAGCTGCTATTTTGTCGTCATGACCAGTGGTTTGCTTTGTGTATTGCATAATGAATGAAAACAATAAAAATTAGAGGACTTTTTTGAAGACCCGTCACCTAGCTTAAAACCAGTAAGGAGAGCTTTTTGACTGACATCTGTTTTACTGCAAAGTCCTGATATGTGTTCTGTTCAAGAAATAGTTCAGCAGCTGAACATCTAGGACTGTTAGAACAAACTTTCCCATTAGTAACTTGAAAAATGGATGAATGTTTCAGGATTTTCAGAGATTGAAAATGGCAGCATCATGTTCTCTGTTTTCTTGTCCTGGTCACAAAAACAGAGTGTTTTTCAGTTGCTGAAAGCTATGTGCACGTATGAAACGGGAAGGTGGGACCAAGTTTTTGGCTAGCGAAAAAGTATTTTAGTTGGAAGCTCTTTTTGCCTCAAAATACTTTGGTTTTGTAGTCTTAATTTATCTTAAGATGTCTTCATTTTGGGGGAAAAAACATGCTGAGCTATTTGATTTAGTGTGTTTGACTAAAGCAGGCAGTAATCATGAGGTCTGTCAGTTTTAATATTGAAAATACCGTGGCAAAACAGATCAGAGATTAAGTACCAGGGGTACATATGGATGCAAATGCATCATTTCAGGGGTTGCGTGTCAACTTCTCCAAAGAAAAGTGGAAGCTCCTCTTACCAGCTTTCAGGCTCTTCCCAACACGAATGATGAAGCGCTGTTGAAGGGAACGTGGGTGACACCCGGCTATCAGTCATTTCTGCGTTACCACTGTGATATTGTGTGCTGCCAAGCTGCTGTGATTGATTGTCTGTACACCATGGGCTGTACAGTGGCTGCTGGTTCCCCGCCTGGCGAGAGGGTTTGGGGAAAAAAAAAAACTACCCAAAACCCCTCAAAAAAAATAAAGACCTTGCCATCCTCTGGGGAGTTGTGAGCATTTAGGGGAGAAAGCAATTATGTTTTCCATTTGTAATGTGACGTTACTGTTCCTTATTTCTATTTCAAGATGTTTTACTGAAAACAGATCGGTGATGTGGTAGTGGTTTCAAGTTAGGAGTGAATGACACTTGCATGTTAGTTTGTTCCTCACCTACCCCTGTATGATCTTGGTGATCTTAGTAAGGAATAATCCATGGATGAGTTGCCAGATAGTGGCAGGAGGGGCAGGATCAGGTGCTGGGGGTTGGTAGGAAGCAACCTCCCCCAAGAGGAGTGAGGGCTGTGCATCAGCATGTTGATGAAGGAGGAGGACAAGGAATTGCCTGCTGAGCTGCGCACCTCTGGGGCAGCTCCCAGGAGGGGGGTGGTGATGGTGAGGAGTAGAGGCTGCCGATGCCTTTCTAAAAATGCATCTGTCAGACCAGACTGAAACACCCCCAGCACAGCTCTTGATTTGCCTCCTTTTGCTGCTTTCCAAGAAGGAAAGTATTATTGGATAACCTCATTCTTGCGAAATTGCTCTGATAAGCATTTAACTTGTATATTCTTGCTTATTTCTCTTTTATATTCATTACTGCAGCAAGTGCCAGGCCACTGCTTTGATTATATTAAATTCTTGATCTAACAAAATGAACAGTAGAAAAAAATCAAATTACTCTATTTTAAGCAGATGTGTGTTAATTGTTAGAAAATTTATCCATTCCTAAAGCCTGATTTTACTTTAAGAGTGTGCATCTTATTGATTTCAGTGTATATGAACTACCTATATAGTGAAACACAGAAAATAGTGTCCTATAGATCTGTTACTGTGCTGAAATGAGATAAACCAGAAGCTTGTAAGGACGTGTGCTTTCTGTGGATAATTACTCTCGTTGGGATGCTTTCTTGCAGTATCAAAGAAGAGAACTTTTGGCTCTGAAGGGGGGGAAGGACTGAGCCTTTACACTGCAAAAATTCTCATTTGACTTCAGCAAAAATACTTGAGGGCAAGTGACCTGGCCCTCATCTTCAAAGGTCTTCCTATAACAGCGACAATTCTTCCCGTAATATTGACAGTCCATAATGCTGTGCGGAAGGTGCAGTTGGCAGGAGAAGATAGTGTGGAGTATTTCTTAATGTGGTTGGAAAAGTTGGTGTACGCCGTTAATCCATTTGCGGTTCTGTTCCGGTTGCGAGGAAGAGCTGCAGGCTTGGTGTTACTCTTGTTCAAGTCAGCCTCTCCCCTGCCTTGCCTTTGGCTGTGAGCTAGACAAGAACTGGTGAGTGAGGGGCAGGGTGGGAGAGGAGGGATGATGTGACTTTGTTATTTAAATATGTACTTATCTAAAGTGATCTTTCAGAATTAATTGATTTATTTTTTTTAGGTGTTTGAGTTTCTCAGTGATGCAGATGTGCTGCTAGTAGGGAGCATTCCTGCAGGGATGATACCCAGCAAATACCAAGTGGGGTGGGAAAATTGTAAAAGGTGGAGTTGCTCCAGCTGTTTAGAAAAACTCGCACCTTCTGCCTGTGCTGCTGCTGGCAGCCTTTTTCATTGCAACCTCTTTTTTTTTTTTCTTTTTTTTTTTTTGAGTGAGTTTATCTTTCCATATTCAGTCTGCAAATTCCAGTTACAGCACCGATGGTGTGATTCTGCTGGTTTCCTGCTGGAGCCTGAGGATCATTGCTGAAGTTGAGGGCCAGCTTGAAATTGAGGGCCATCAAAATAACTTCTGCTCTGTATGATGTCTGCTCAGCATGACTTGCTCCTGGTTCAGTCAACACTAAAGGATAGCAAAAATGTGGCCTTTTGTCTTCTGGTCAGAAACCTTGGAGGTGTTCAGTTTTATTTCAGCTTTATTTTTTTCAAAAATTGGGAAAATACACACTTGAGAGCTTTTCCTTGGTTTCAAACTTCCAATCTGTTTGACTGGGCAGCTGTTGGAGCTCCTTGCAAGATGTAATTTTAAGCACTGCTACAAATTGTAGGGAATGCACTGACTGTTTTAGTTGATTGCAATGCGAATGTATAGGAAGCCCATAAATCGTTGCCAGTATTGTGATTACAAATCATTACAATAATGCGAGATTATTCAGTTTGTCGCAAATCCTTCTAGACTACACAATTAGTTGTAACCACAAGTATAATCCTGTGAGATAAAGTCACTTCATTACACGATCTCCTTCTGGTTTACTGTTTGCTTTATTTTGATGCCAGATTGAATAACTGAATGTTCCTGTGTAGTTAACTTGAATGGCAGCATATCTGCTTTTTGTGTTGCTGCTAATTCTGGAGTTTATTTTACATCCTTAAAAATGTGGATATTGATTAATAGAATAGTTGGGCAAAGCCCTGATGATTTCAATTCTAGTGTTGGAAGAATGAACCTAAAGATGATGAAATTTTAAAAAAGAATTGCTTGTTAGCAATCAGTATAGATGTCAGATGATCAGACAATAATAGCAGTGTTAGGTTTATGGTTGGACTTGACGATCTTAAAGGTCTCTTCCAACCTAAGTGATTCTGTGATTCTAAATGAGTTGTGATCATTGATAAGTGGTGTTAGGTGATGGGGTAGGTGACTGCGAGCGGGTTGGTGCCTCCCTGCAAAAGCAGTCACTGCAGTTGCTCTGCTGCAGAATTAGAGTGAGGCAGACTACAGCTGCTGAATGGGAATGAAATGAATAGTTGACTTGGAAATGGATTTCAGGCCAAATCAAACCTTTTTGTGCAGTTTCAGATATCCATCGCCTTTCTTGTGCGGTACTTGTTGTGTTTTGCTGATGTTGGATGTCACGATGCTTCCAGTGCAAAGGAAACCACAGTGGGCTAGGGAGTGACTTGTACCTGTTGGCCAGTGCCCAATGGCTCAGTGTGTCAGAATAATTCTGATAAATACCCAGACTGAGATAATCAAAACCCATCAGGGTATTTGGTTGTTGGCCTACTTATTAATTTTAATGATAATTGAATATCTGTGCCGATTACGCAGGCTGTAATCTCAGCTGCCCAAGCCCTGTATATTCAGTTTCAAAACGCTGCTTATTCAGAGTCTGGTATATTTAACTCGGAGGGGTAGTCTTGATGTGGACAGGCTGTATGGGTAGGCAGGAGCTACTGTGTCCTTTGGAGTCAGAGTAACTAAGTCTGGCAGAGCCTGTTTCTCAGAGCTGTGTAAGTGTATTGAACTGGCAAACGTCTTTAGTCCCCAGGGGATTTGGGCACGATGCTGCCTGTATAATGTTTGTGAAAGGCTTTTGCTGTGAAGGTGTTGGACAGAAAGCAGAGAATCTTAAGCCGCCCTTGCTCAGTGTTTGCAAAGCTGTTTTGTATGATGCCACTAGCCTAGGTAAACCTTTTGGACTCCTCTCTTCCCAGTCCCTTTTGAGCACAGCACTACTCCTGAGGGTTTCTGCTTGCAGGGTTAAGTCCTCCAGTGCTAACCTGGGGTGTTCTCCCCCAGCACTGCTGTTTGCTGAAGCTGGATGTGCAGAAGTCCCTGTGCATCTCTCCACGTGTTGCAGAGTGTCTTTGGCAGAAACCAGAATCTGTGTTGAGCTTTTTTGTATGAGAGGGGCTTTTCCCAGACGAATTCTCTGGTGCATCTGTCCCTGCTGGAAGACTGTGTAGTGTAGCCATTGATCAAGGGTAAAGCAAGCAGCTGAAATCCAAAACAGGTGCTTGTGCCATAGGTGTCCTGTGTTTTCTGGAACTGAGAATGAGCCTAACCTAGCAGAGTCTTGATTGTTGCCTTTTAAAAAACAGACTGTCCCCATCCTTTTTTCTAACCTTTGTTTTGTCTGTTCAAAAGTAAAGCAAGAAAGAGAGAAAATAGAGTGAAAAAATTTTTTTCACACACAATGCTGTGACCAAAGCTATCACTTCGCAAATTTCCTCTCTTCTCTGCTCTGCACAGTTTTAAATCTGAGAACTGAACTAGTTTTCTCCCGTATTACAGTAAATACATAAGTAATCAAAATGATACTAAGAAAGAAAGTTGGGCAACTCCCTGCTGTTCAAATATGTTAATTACAAATCATCGACATTCTAGACATGCGGTTTCTTAACTGAGTTACAGTTTCCTTGCTGGTGGAGTAAAACAATCGATTGAAAAAAAGCACAATATTATAGTATTTGCTAGTTCTTGTTGTTTAAAAATAAGAGCAGATTTGTGAATGTGTGAGCTGAAGGTAATGGTCTTGCAGGTTCATAGAATTTAAGGCCAGTGGGGCTGTCAACATTACGTAGTTGAATCTCCTGTGGTATGTACAGTGTAGAAACTTGTTCAGGGGTCCTTGCAGCAGGTCTGTAACCTTCACGTGACCATCTTCTGGAGAGGGATTTCTTCTTTTTAGTCGTCTTAAGGCAAGTCCACCGTATCCCTTTGTAGCTTGTGCCAACAGCGAGCTGTCCTTATTGTAAGACAAACTAATTTTTCTAGCCTGAATTGGTCAAACTTCAGTTCTCGGTCAATGGATCTTGCTGTGCCTCTTCTTGCTAACTTTACAGGTGTGTACTAGTCATCTCTCTGTTTCTCCTCCATGTCAGGCAAATAAAGGCCACAAGCAATTTAGCCACATCCCAGTCTTCTCTTCAAAGTTTGTTGGTTTGGGTTTGGGGTTTTTTTGGGTTTTTTTGTTTGGTTTTTTTTTGTTGGTTTTTTGTTTGTTTGTTGGTTTTTTTTTTAAACAGATTTTTGTGCTGTAAATTAGGGTTTTGATCTCTTGAGTAGCTGTGGACTCTTCTTTCTGGGATCTTCACAGTTTGTCCAAGTTGAAGTGCTGCCATTTGAAATGAAAGTGGCTTTCTGGAAGTGGTCTTAGTAGTGTTGCATTATCTTTTTGTTTGCTCTGTGAGGCAAATGGATCACGAGGAGAAGAAAATAATCCTTTGTGATGGAAACCAGGTAGAAGTGAAGGGGGAATCTTAGTGGCTGCTCAGCTGGATGCTGTGGCAGGGAGGTGTTGGGGTACAGTGCCAGGTGTATCTATGATCTGAAACTCTGTGCTAGAGCTGTGCTGAAGCCTCTGCCATGAGTTGACCTGGGCATTTGGTAAGGGGAATCCATGGGAGATGGACATGCTTCTACATGACTGAATCATGTACATCGTTTCTGTTGGGAAGACAGGTTCCTGTTACAGGGGAAGATATAACCGTGCAGCCTTCTAAAGCCCTAGGAAAGGGAGCATTCAGTCCTGGCTCAGCATTGGCTTTAGTGCAAGTAAAGGCTTCATGCTTGCAAAGCCAAATGCAAAGCATCTCAGGACTCTGCATCTCTGAGCAGAGGAGACTGCACTGAAATCACCTGTGTGCTTGGACGGCCTGTCTCCGACTGCTTCAGTCCACACAAATATGAAAACTCACCTTTTGTGTGTACGAGTGGTAGAATTCTTCGTCTGGTCCTATGTGGCTCGCACCCAAGGCGAGGGGAAGCTATGGAGATGCAACAACAGATTTTTGTGTCCTTCCCCTAAATGGCTTATTCTTTTACTTAGTATGAAATTTCTTTCATTGCTTATTACTGTTTTAAGTTTTGGGGTTTTTTTTGTGCACAGTAATTTATGAATGAGAGCACACATTATTAGAAAGCTTTAGGTATTATGCAGTATAGGGGCAACTTTTCAAAATCAGAGTGCCAGAGTTTCTTCAGCTGTCTTAACTTCCCGTGTGTGTATGTTTTGGTAAGAAGGATGTTGTCAATTAATCGCATAACCTGTAGAAGTGCTGTTTCCTATGCTAATTAGTTCTTCCTCTGAGAACTGTACTTTTAATTTATCTTTTAAAATGCATTCATTCATCCTTTTCCTTTCAAACTTCAACACTTTGAAATATGCATCCAGTTTCACTGAAAGAGTCTGAAGCTGAAGAGACAAAGATTGAAAGGGGATTGATTTCATGGTTTAACTGCTAAATAATGATGAAACTGGGTTTGTAATTTCACATTTGTGTGAAGTGGTCAATCAGTCCATTTTGTAGAGTGAGTGTAAGGCTTAGAATAGGGATGGATAAATAATAATCTATAGTTTCTGTGCTGAGTAGTGGCTTTCTTCCTGCGGACTCCAGAAGAATATTTAAAACTTTTTTTACCAGAAATTGAGGCCACAGACAAGGATTATTTTGCCTAGCTGTAAAATGCTGTTTCTGTAATTCAGTTGTGTTATGTCCATAAGCTGTACAAAACTGAGTGAAGCTTGCATTCAGGGATGGGCTTGCTGTGAGAGTGTCTCTTGCATATGCCAGTCCAAGGGAGGTCCTTGCTTGTGGTTTTCTGACTGGCCCTGGGCTGCTTTCCTAGCCATAGCACGTTGATGTTCAGTGGGTTCTTCAGTGGTTGTCAGATGCTGGAAGAGAGCATGAAGTAGCAGGAGGTTGCAGGTGAGGCAAAATAGTCTGTGAAGTATGGAACCTCTCCAGAAATGTATCTTTTCTGAGATGGTTAGCATATAGGACATCCACCATAAACAAATAAGCACATCCATGTTTCTTCAATTCCAGATTTAAAGAAACATCAAGGTCCAGTTTGCATCTCTGTCCAAGAGATTTAAATCGTTGTAGTTCTGGTGCCCTGTTTAAACAGTAGCATAAGCCTGATGCAGTGGGAATTAAATCCCATAGAATAAAAAGTAACTAAAAGTTGCATTATGTTGTGGAATAAGCATGACAAGCATCCACATGTATAATTTATTACCTATAGTGGCTAAGTACATAACAACAGTCATAATAAACTCATTCTGTTCATTCATTTTTAGATCTTAGCATACTGATTCAGACCTTAACTGAAAGTGAATATACAATCAATGTGAGGCTTTTTATGCTGGTTTAATAATGTAGGCCTGCTGAGGATCTTTAATTAAATAATTATTCTTTGTTCAATCAGGATGGATTGCTTCACTATAGGGATTGCAGGCAAGAACATGCAAAATCTGCCCTGAACTAATCATGTTTTAGCTGCTTACTGTAATCCTGCGTAAGTGACAGTCTTTGCTGTGCAAAGCAGTGGGAGCAACCCAAAAACGAGGAAAAAATTGTAGTCATGTATTAAAAATGTAATGCCTAATTCTGAGGTGATCAAAGAAAAGCATGCTAAGACCCAATTTGGTGGTGCTGTGAACAAAGTTAGAACTGTTTGACAAATAGGAAAAGTGGATTTTCTACAGGGTTCAGCTTCAACAGCTTGCTTTGTTTTTGGTGACGGTTGTAAGGTGCTAAGCATGTAGGGAATCAGAAAATCTGAGTTTCAGTTTTCTTACTGGTAACCTCATGTATTCAAGAGGTGGCAAATAGAGCTGTTAGGAGGAGGTGCAATAAATTGCATGGTGCATGTGCCTGCTGTGCACGCCAGTTCCCATAAGAGGGTCTGCACAGGCAGAGCAGCCTTCTAATTTCTTATTTCTGAGTATATTGGAAATGCAAAAAATCTGTTTGGCATGGGGGTTCCTGCTTGTAGCATCACACAAGGCTGACATCAGATGGCCCCTGCTGCCGCGGCATATCATTAATACAGCTCACAGTGGCTGGACTGGGAGGACTCCAGTGTTTATTAGGGGAATATAATCATTTAAGCCTGAATAAGCTTCAAAGCTCTAATGTGGCTGTTTGGCCAACAGAAATGAGATGTAAATTTGTGCTGAATAGCCACTGATTACAGAAAGAAGATTAATGCAAGATTTAAAATTGATTTATGGGTGCAGTTGTCAAGACCTAAGCCATGAATGTAATATTATCTCTGAAAAGCTTTGGGTAGATTAGAGACCAGGGGCAAAATAATGCATTTGCTGGAGGGTCTGATATGGTGTATGGGCCATCTATAATCTGGTCAAATTTGGTACGTGCCTGAGAGGTTAGGCTTTGCCAGAGCAGCACATGATAATTGTATCACTTTGCCTGAAATATTAGAAAATCAAGAAGTTTAATCTGTTTTATTTTCATTAAATGGACTTTTTGATCAAGTATTTTTTCTCTTTTACTGGAAACTCTTAAAAAAAATGTTTCCTCACTTTTGGGAAATTATAGCTAGTCGATGACAATGATAAAGATTATGGATTTAGTTTAGTTTTTGCAAATTTTCACTGCTGTGGGGATTAAAAACAAGCCAAAATGCTTTGTGTTATTCCAATTGTAGTAAACAGTTAGAAGCCCCAAATAAATTGTGATTTATTTAAATATTAGGACAACATTAAATTAACAAGGAAAACTTTCTTGCTGCTTTTGAAAATTGTTCTGTGAACCTGCTGGTATCATCAGATGGTGAGTAACATGAACAGTATCCCAAAAGCTTTGAAAATCCAAGCATTTGGTTATAAACCTAAGATGTATGTCATACTGTGAGTCCTTCTGAAAATCTGGCTCTGCCAGTCTTCCAGTGTTAAAGTGTGTGGTGTCAATACTGTTTGTTATGGCATTTGTTAAATTGTTCTGCAATGAGTGTTACATTAAGCAGTGAAAAATGATTTAATGGTATTGTGTTTCTTCATTGCCTCTGTCATGCTCATCTCCATTGTCTTACCCTCAATTGCTGGACTATGTTTTGAAATAGATGTTTAAATTCAGATGTACAGGGAATTTCAAAGCTTTAAAAAAAAAAAAAAAAATAAA
>VYXH01011827.1:129031-173702 GCA_013397275.1 Burhinus bistriatus | reverse complement strand
GCCTTCTCTGTGTCTTCCACCACTAGGGTGCCCATCTCATTCATCAGTGGGCCTACGTTTTCCCTAGTCTTCCTTTTTCTACTGATATACTGAGAGAACCTCTTCTTATTATCTTTAACTGCAGTGGCCAAGCTGAGTTCTGCTTGGGCTTTGGCCCTTCTAATTTTCCCTCTGCATAGCTTCAATACATCTTGGTATTCCATGTTGCCACCCCACTTTTCCACAGAGTGTAAATTTTCCTTTTGTTCCTGAGGTCCAGCCAAAGCTCTCTATTTAGCCAGGCTGGTCGTCTTCCCCGTCGTCTCGTTTTTCGGGACATGGGGATGGCCTTCTGTGCTTTTAAGAGTTCCTGCTTAAGGTATGACCAGCCTTCCTGGGCACCTTTGCCCTTCAGGACTGTCTCCCAAGGGACACTCTCAACCATGCTCCTACACAGGCTAAAGTCTGCCCTTCCGCAGTCCAAGGTGGAATCTAAACTCTTAATGTGACACTACAGTTCTCAAAAGCAGAGAGGAAACATTAATGTTGTGTCTCTATTGTAGGCACTGTTGCAGTGCTACCGACTGTGGTGTGCTGGATCAGGAAAAAGCATTTCTTCCAAGTGATGCTCTTCAGAGCATGGCCAAAATAAAATGAAGAAACCAGTTGCTACAATTCCCACTAACAGCTGCAAGAAGTTATCTGGAGCTCTGCTTAAAAACCTGTGTAGCACACAAACAGCTCAAGATTTGTAGATCCCTGTAACCTTTATTGGAAATATTTTCTCTTTGCGTGAGCAGGAACTCCTCTGACTAGCACACTTCGGGTGGGCAAAGGCTCATTTATTTCATATATCACTGCTGATTTTCTGGCAGGCTGTTTGGTGGGGGAGAATAGCTTGGAGAAATGTGGTCGTCCTCATTGCATTGGGCAGTGATTTGAGGATGTGGCAGAAAGGAGCCTGGGGGAGCAGGGACAGACAGACTGTAAATAGCTTTTTTTCTCATGGTCCCATCTGCTTTTGTTTTGTTCCCTAACAAAGTACTAGTGGACAAACCCAGCAGTATGTTTTCCCACTTTTGAAATGTCTGAAACAACAGGTTTTAACAAGCATCCTTTTGTATTTCTAAAGGGTCTTTTATCTGGCTTTGTCAGAAATGTATCAAGCCTCCAGTATGGAAAACTTTGCCATTTAAAACATTTTTTTCCCCCCCTGAAAGTCCTCCTGAACCTCTGAAGCGCAAAGTGCTCTTAGATAAGAAAGCTACGATTTTGCAGGAGCTGTAACTTTTTAAAAAAGTAATACTTTTCCTTTTTATACAGTGGGAAGAAATTGGTGAGGTGGATGAAAACTACGCTCCGATACACACATACCAAGTATGCAAGGTAATGGAACAGAATCAGAACAACTGGCTTCTGACCAGCTGGATCTCTAATGAAGGGGCTTCCCGCATCTTCATTGAGCTCAAATTCACCCTGAGGGACTGTAACAGCCTTCCAGGAGGACTTGGGACTTGCAAAGAGACTTTTAACATGTATTACTTTGAATCAAATGATGAAGATGGGAGGAATATCAAAGAAAACCAGTACATCAAGATTGATACCATTGCTGCTGATGAGAGCTTCACAGAGTTAGACCTCGGCGACAGAGTTATGAAGCTTAACACAGAGGTTAGAGACGTTGGACCCCTAACGAAAAAGGGATTTTACCTTGCTTTCCAGGATGTGGGTGCCTGCATTGCCCTGGTCTCCGTGCGTGTGTACTACAAGAAATGCCCATCAGTGATCCGCAACCTGGCCCGCTTCCCTGACACTATCACAGGAGCAGATTCCTCACAGCTGCTAGAGGTATCAGGCGTTTGTGTCAACCACTCAGTGACTGATGAGGCGCCGAAGATGCACTGCAGTGCTGAGGGGGAATGGCTGGTGCCCATCGGGAAGTGCTTGTGCAAGGCAGGGTATGAGGAGAAGAACAACACCTGCCAAGGTAAGGGTCTGCAGGGAGGGCGCCATGCTGAGGCTGCAGAGGTGATGTGCAGTCTTGGCTTTCTTCTTTTCCATGTCCTTCATGCCTGGTTGAGTTGACAGTGGTGGGTCGGGTTCTCACTTCCACTGAGATCCTTTGAGTAACTGTGACAGCATGAAGAGAGAGGTCTTGGCTGGGTGTAGTGAGACTTGACACCTATGTATGGGTGCTTCTGGTGCTTATAGGGCTGTGGACAAGGAGAATCTGGCACACCACTATTGCCTTGGGAGCACTGTACTGTAGGGTCCACGAGATGATTGCAATCTTATCTGTTACTTAAAGCTTTACCCTATTTTTCCTCAGTATAGGGGTTTCTTCATGAATTTTAGAAGCTTAGTTTCTTTTTTCTGGACTGTACCAGGGAATGTTTGAAGTTAATCTCCCTGTGCAAGATACATCTTGTTTTTGTATTTAAAAGAGTACGTTTTTCTTGCTTTATCTCTCTAACCGAGTGGGGTGGGAATTTGATGTGGTGTGAGTTGATTGATTTTCCTCTTTGGTAAATAGTTTAACACAAAGCTGGTCAGCTGTTTAGGGTCAAACCTAAAGGCCCACTGATTAAAAATGCTTCCATATGTGCTGAAGTTTTCACACGGGTAGCTGGCTGAGGTTCTTGAGTTGCTGATCAGCATAGGTCTCCTGAATCATCAGGGGCGTTGTGCAAGAGATCTAGGATATCTGAAGCTCAAGACCTAAAAAAGAATACTTACAAAAAAGTGCAATGTACTCTGAGTGTATAATCTCATTGTATGATTTGCTGTATTACATACTTGTTTATAAAATTGCCCTTCTGTTGTAAATATGTGGCTGGTTGCTTAAAACCTATTTGGATATAGAAGGGGAAAGAAAAAAAGATTTCAATGCAGTTTTGCTTTTTGCAAAATTATTATATGTTAGTCATCAGTCCCATCTTAGTTGCCTTGTACTTGAAGCTACTTAGTAATAGATAACCTGTGGGGAAGGCAGAGGGATTCTGCTCCAACCAAAGTCGGTGTTGCATTTTCTATTCATCTCATTCCAAACACTCATTTATTGGTGTTTTTAGTGTTGGTGCAAAGGATAGATCAGTGCACATCCAAAGCAAACTGTGGCCTTGATCCTTTAGTCCTTGGTCACACAGCGTGCCCCTGAAGATTACATAGTTCAAGTCTCTTCAAGGGTTGACTGGGAGGGGAAAATACAGGTATGTTTGGTTTTGGAGAAACCTCTAGTAAATGGCATGTGGAGTGTGCTTTTTGACCAGGATAGTCTCCGTTCTCTGCAGATCTAGTCAATACAGCAAAATCTGTCTTGGTTTTGCTTTTCCTGTGCCAATAAAGATACTTCTCCCATTTAGGAGAGAAGAAGAGTCAGACTTGATGTTTGATGCTGCACAGTGGGAGCTAAGATCAACATTAGCCCAAGCTGAGGAAATCTAGTCTGTCACAGATGAGGGATGTGGGTCAGATAGATTGCCAAACATCTGCTTTGTTATGGCTAAAAATACTATGTCCCAGAATAACATGCACTGATCGGGTGCTGTGTCTAGATACTGACTTCAGTCACCTGTAAGAACTTTTGGAGGAAAGGGGTGCATCCATTAGTCACCTTTCAAATCCTGCCCTCCCATACTGTGCAAGCAGCATGAGATATCTCAAAGCACTCTTAAGGATCTCAAAAACAAACAAAACCCAAAACACCCCAAACCAAAAAAATGCACTGGTTTAAACTAGAAACCTGAGACTATCTTTGAAGAGCCTACTGTGCCTGTTAGAGCGGTTGGATCTCTGGTAGTGCTGAGATAGCAATCTGGGGTGTGCTTTCAGAAGACCTTAGTGATTTGAGAGTCTGCTTTCCATTTTGGGGTGTGGGTTGTTTTTTTAAATTTATTTTTCTTACTCAGTTGAGAGGATGGCCTCTGGCCCCGCAATTCATGACTATGTTGGGTAGGACTGTGATCGTAGTTTGGAACTGTAAAGATGCTTTGTGGCAACGTACACTTGCCATTCTGTCATAAGGCATACCCACCTAAACTGCTCTTATACTTAACCTGCAGCCTGTGCCTTCTGCAGGAGTTTATCACTTTAATTGCTCTAGAGCTGTTACAGCTCATAATTCTTGTTCGTAGGAAAGCCCCAAATTTTATCACCAAATCAATGGGATACTGGGATCCGAGCGCCTACAGCAAAGTCTATTTGAGGGCCCCATTTGGATGTCCTGTGTTTAACCCAGGTCATCATGCCAAGCGTTTCCTGGTGGTTGGCTCTGAGATGCTCAGTCAATACGAGACATTCAGCCTTAGGCCGTTCAGGAGGCCTGCACTGAGGATGTATGGAGTTCATGCTGATATCCTGCATGAGTAAAATGCTTTCTGTCTTGGATATTGTTATATTCACAAGGATGAGATTTATTCTGGGACAGTAAAGTTAAACTTTGCAGTCCATAAGCGGAATAAGTAAACCAGGAGAGGTCCTATGTGCTTGTACATGCTTCCCCCCATGCTCCAGTCTGACTGGTGTTTAGGAAATGCACTCCATGCTCCTGGCAGACATAATGATGGTCTTGGCACTCTGCGGTGTGGCTTTGACAAGCACCTAAATAACTTCAGACCTTTGGTTTGTAAATCACTTAGATGTGTCTTGCAACTGGTCTCCCGGCTTGCTTTCGCTTAGGCATAAGCAGGTTATTAGTAAGCACACTTTGGGAAACATTTTCAACCCAGAAGAGCCTGGCTTTGTTTATTAGCATTTCTCGTGCAAAGATGACATTTTCCAAGCTCTAGTGTCACTTCTGGACAAAGCAGACTACACTCTTATTAGAAGTGATGTAAATCCCAGTCACCCTTACAAACATATGGGAACTATTGAAATCCCTTCTGCCTACAAATCATTAATTGGCAACAATGTTCTGAATTCATCATCTTGTCAGCAGGGTTCCTGTTTGAAGAAGGCACTGACAGTAACAGCTGAGCAATTTCTCTCACTGGGGATGCTGAGGTTGTAAATATGACATGGTCTAATCTCCTTATATAATGTGCTCACTCTCTCAATTAATATAAGCAGCTAGGTAGTAGTTACTGTAAAGAACTAAAACTACTTGGATTTTACACCTCCTTTGGCAACATGGCCCATTTATCAGCAACTGCTATGGGACAGCTAGAGGTAAATTGTGACCGTTTTGGGACGTGTTTATAAAGGACCAGTGTTAAGATTCATTATTCACTAGAGTAAATTGCAGTACTAGTTAATAAGAGAAATGAAAGCAGTTGCTCTGTGAATTTCTATGCTGGTTTCCAGAGCAGTGATTCGGTGCCACTAAAGGACCGATGGTTATTGGCTTTGCCTCAGTTCAGCTGGTGCTGTCTGAATGGGTCCTTGAGGAAATGTTGCTGAGCATTTTCACTAGCTGGAAAATGCCCCGTTTCAAGTCTGTTTGGCCAATTTCAAGTCTCCTAGTGGCGGTCTCCTTAGCAGGCAGTACTCAACCAAAGTTGGGGGCTAGATCCTAAAATGCTGTAAAACTTGATGTAATGCCACTGAAGTCTCGCTGTCTTTACCCATTTAGGGGTTTGGCCAATTTCTTATCTGCCCCAATCTATGCTTTCCTTCTTCCTGCACTGACAGAGGTGAGTTTTATTGTAACTTCAATTTTAGTTGCTACTGTGTATAGCAGGGCTCACCATTGAGGTTTGTGTAGGAAATGAATAACTGTGAAAAGGGCACCTTCTTGCACTTTTCTTTGTATTCATCCTTACCTTCAGCCCTATATGTTCTCAGTGAGAAGCAAGAAGAGCTTATTTTTATGCCTTTAAAGGCTCTGGAGCCCATGCTACTGGAAAAGGAGGATGTTGATGTGTTAAGCTAATGAGACCCAAATACACTTGCAGTGGTGAGGTCCTGCTAGTGATCAGGGGCGGGGCTGCAGAGTGGTAACTGCAGATGTAATTGATTTGCAAAGCCAGTTATTTTTTCAGCTGCTTTTAGAGCTGAATCACAAATTAATTAAATATTTGAGTTTAAAAAAAAAAAAAGGAAAAGAAAGAAAAACAGCACTGAATGAGAGCCAAGCTGAAAAGGTGAGCAATGAGTTCAGGAGGTCACGAGGCTCTCCTTTCCAAGAACCAGTGCGTGTGGCTACTTCAAGAGACATCAAAAGGAGTACAGCTGGTTTTAGCTAGCTACAAGGTATGGACAAGATTACAGATGTTAGAGGTGGACAAAATAATGGAGGAAAACTCAGTGAAATCTTTATTCACCCTTGCTACCTTCTGAGGAAGAACTTTGAAACTGAGGGCTGGAGGGAGGACAGGTTGGGGTATGGTTTTCTGGTTTTAGAAAGGAACTGCTGCCAGAGGAAATACATGGGTATTTATTCTTGTAAAACAACTCTAGAATGTTCAAGTCCTTCTGCTGTCTTAAATACTGATGTTTGTTTGATTATTCTTCCCTTAATCAACTTTGCTGAGAATACCTCAGTGCCTTTACAAAACAGTATTTGTTTTTGCTGATTGTTCGTTACTTGTGTTGCAGTTGAGCTGAGCTCTTGCCAAGAGAAATGAGAATTTCTTATAGAAGACAAAGGCTGCAGAAAAACCTTGTGTTTGCAGGTCTTTTATTCTGGGTATAATTAAAAATAATTGAGATAGGTAGCTAGCTTGTGTAGATCAGAAGTTTACCTGCCGAATCAGTTCTCAGGTAATTTTGTTACTGGCTGATTGGGGGCGAAGCAGAGTTACTCATCTTCCTCCGAGAGTGATGCAATCAGCACAGATGTTTGAAGGCACTTTCCCAGAGCCGTGATTGCCCCCCTGTTGATCAGCTATTGGAAGGATATTTGGAGGCAGTTGGTTTTTTGCAGCTGTGCAGGAGCAGGCAGGCAGAGGTAGTGACCCTCTGCTGGTGGGTAGCAGAAGGCACCGACTGTGGAGGTTTGGGAGGCAACAGGGCTTGCAAAGGTGGCGATGGAAGAGCCATGCTTGATGACTGTCATGTTTCTGTGTCTGCGCAGCGGCTATCCCAGAGGCCTGACTTGTGAATGAAACACATAGCTGATACCACAATAAAAAAAACCCTGTATTTTTAATGAATTCACTGTGTGTGGTTTCCTCAGGTGATACAGTTCTGCAGCTCAGCTGTTGCTTTCCCTGTCCCTTTATTTCTAGGAAACGGGAACATGCTGCTGCACAGGTAACCTTATTTTGGAGCTTGGGCTTTTGCTCTGAAGTGGCTAGTGTTTCTGTTTTTGCATCTGATGTAGGCACAGGACGGGGGTGACTTTTCTTCAACCCCCTCCACATCTTGCTTGCGTGCCTCTCCACCTCTGGTTGGCTGAATTCTTGCTCTAAACTCCTTGTCACAGATGCTAGAAAGACAGTGTACTGCTAAATCCTTCCTGTCTTGTGGGAGACTTCCCAGCTGGCACTCAGGTGAATAAGGCAAGCATGCTTTTACCCTTGTGATGGAGTGGAAAGCAAGTAAAGTCCAGGGATGAAAAAAAAAAAAATCTTTTTAATTGTTCTACTGGAGGTGATTACATGGCAAGAAAAACATTGATGGAGATGTTCAGTATATGGAGAATACTGAATTTGGAAATACAGTTGGTCCTCCAGGGGGTTCTTTGCCCATCATTCATACTTCTCGTGCGTTTTTCTGATTAAAACCAAATTGGCTGGGAGTATAGCATGATAGGTGTTTATATAATTATGAGCTGAAGTGTCTAGTTAATTTTAATTAGGCACAAAACCAACCAGTGTCAGAATAGCTGCTTTTTTGGCCACACAGTGTGTATTATCTTTTCAAATGTAAAGAAAATCACTTGAATGCTGCATTTCAGAAAAAGGTAGGTGTCACTGGGGAGGGAATGGGTTTTATTCTGTAGAGAGGTGCATGCATGTTTATATTTAGGTGTTTTGTTCTGTAGCTGAAATAATTAATGAGAGCAGGGAAATGTTTTCTACAGAGTAAAACTGTGTTGCAACAGGATTGATTAAATATTACTCTCCGTTGTTTTGTTTTGCATGTGTATTTGCTTTCATTATAGGAGGCACAGTATCTGTGTATGCACAATGTATCGTGCTTTGCTAATGAGTTGTAACCTTCTATGCTACCTTGTATGCTTGTAACCCTGATGACTCAAGATCTTTCCTCATTCTGCAGCAGTGCTTTTAGGGCCATTACTTTGACCAACTTATCCTTACCGATCTTTGCAGCGTGGCTGCTGTGCAGTCACCTTCCCAAAGGACAGTTAAGGAGTACTTTATTCCCCCCACAAAGTATAGATTGAGCAATACAAATAAAATAAGGTTTGGAAATGGCTCCGGAAGTGTGAACTGTGAAGGTCGTATTTGCTTCTTAGCCAGAAGGATGTTTGGGGCAGATCTTAAGGTATGCTTTTTAGTCTGGGCCTTGATAACTGACTGATACTTACTTGAATACTGACTTTGTTTGGTTTTAGCGTTCTTGAAAATAGGATATGCATTGGCAGCTTAGGGAATATGTTAAATTATGAGATGGGAAAGGTGTTGCAGGAGAAAAGGAGTGTTAGTAGTGGTGCTGTTAGGTTCCTTTGATTGCCACCTTTGAATTTGAATTGCTTGGAAACAGCTTGCTTATTAATTGTGGTTTTTAGAAACAATTAAGAACTCTGGAGAAATATGAAGGATAAAGTACATGAATGCTGGTTGGCAATGCAGCAAATGTAATTGCCTTGATTTAAGATACGGTTGTCCCCAGCTGCCCACTCTGTCCCGTTGCTGGAAGCTGCTGCTGCCTCTGCAGAACTGGGTAGTGTGCCCATGAGCTGATGTGACCAATGGAGGGTTTGTCTTGATGCCCCAGCCTGAGGGCAAATAAGATGTGGGCACTATACCCGGATGCTGATCTTCACCAGAAGGCTGGCTGCAACCTCTCAAACTGCCAAGGGTCTGCCAGAGCTCATTTGTCACAACCCTCATTCCACCTAATTTATATGGGGTATTAAAATGTACTATTGTGTTTTGTTCATAATTTGGGTTTTCAGTTTTGTGTTTCTCATTTAGAAACACTTAGCAGTAGTTAATGATGTGTTGACATTTCAATAATAAGCTTTTCTCTCTGCATGCTTAACATCTTGCCCATTTTAACTTGCTTTGGGTTAACAGTGAGGTTGAAATCCAGGCTCCATAGAAGGAGGCTACAATTGTGCCTTGAATGAACAGATTTGCAGCTTACTTTTTATTTCATTTCTTTAGTTGGATAAACTTGTCTCCTGTATAAGGTAAGTGTTCAGTAGACTACAATAAAAGCAAAGAGACTGCAACACAGATGTCTGCAGAAAGAGGTGAATCTGCTCTTCATGTAAACAGAGATACCCATTTATTTTGCTGGAATTTTGCTCATTTTCTATCACTGAAGAATTTAATCTAGTATAGATGTGATGGTATCCACGAACAACACATGGTTAAGGTTGTATTGTGCATGGTACTGATATGCTTCCATTTTTTTATTTCCCTCAGGGTGGCTATGAGGTTGCTAATACTAGAGTGGACTTGAAGAGCGAGGCTAGGTGTTATGTAAACCCCAAACAGTATACNGGGGGGGGGGGGAGACAAAAGAGACAATGCCAGGCTTGTGGATATCCCTTATTACTTTCATATACCTGTCTTATCTTTATAAATATATGTCCTTAAAAAACAGCTGAACTTTGAAGAATTGGGATTTAAGATGACAACTTTCTTCTCACTGTAAATGACAGTCAATCAAGTTAAGGCCAAGGAAATTTTTTTTCCCCCACCTGAAAATCTAAGCTCTAAGAGCTGCAGCTCAGTGGCATTACCAGGTCAAAGCCACTGTCTGGGGGGTGAAACAAGGCTGTCCCTGCCTGCATGCCTCCCTGTGCTGCCTGGGGTTATGTTCCTGGAAGCAGGGTAGGTGGGCGAGGATATGCATCAGCAGAGCATCTTTATCTGCATCTTCAGGCTGGCATCCTTGCACAGCCTGCTGTGGTGGTGATGGTGGTGTGTTCAGTTCCTATGGCAGATTTGCCTGGCCAGCGTGGCACAGGAGGCAGTGCCAGCTTGGTATGTGACCCATTCTTGCGGTTAGACTTGGTGGTGTATCCTGAGTCAAGTCCTCATGGTAGGCTTTGAGTGGCTTGTGAGTAGTTTTGCTGTCACTTCAGATGTGACTGTTTCAGTGTGAGGAAAGAAATAGTTAATACAGACTGTTAAAAACATTTCCAGGTCATACAAAGGGCTTTTCTCTGTTGAATCTTGAAGGTTCTACTTTATGAGGAGGTCAGTCACTATTCCCCATTTAACAAATGGCAGCCTTGGGCCAGAGGCCGAGTTGTTTAATGCCAGCCAGAGGCTAGAGCCTGAAACAGGGCTCTGGGTGTCAGTGCTGTACTTGATCCCATGTGTTCTTTTTATGGCCTTCTAAGTTTGTTCATCTCCAGGTGGATTCATTGGGAAGTAACAACAAAGGTACCATTCCTTTAGAGCTGGAATTTGAATTTGAACAGAAGTTGTCTTTGCAAAAGGCTTGCTTTTTTACCTCAATTAGATGCTTTCCTTCAAAACAAGGTTTGTCCTGGAGGTGCATTTTCTGATCAGGACTCTCGTGTCAACTCGAGCCTCTGCCTAGTGTGGAAGCTATGGTGAGGAGTCCATCTCTGCCTCAAGGTCCCATTTGTGGCCAAAGCCTCAG
Organism: Burhinus bistriatus; assembly: GCA_013397275.1. Classification (NCBI taxonomy): domain Eukaryota; kingdom Metazoa; phylum Chordata; class Aves; order Charadriiformes; family Burhinidae; genus Burhinus; species Burhinus bistriatus. The sequence goes on along the minus strand of VYXH01011827.1, from coordinate 163,034 downwards.
CGTTATTGAGTACCAGGCGCTCTGCATATAGATAAAAAAGCATTCCCTGCCCCAGCAGATTCTCCAATCCCTCTGCACGTGTGTGACTAGTATTACTTGAATAAAGCAAGCCTGCTTAGGGAGCCAACATGATCTTTATTGAACTCTAGACTCACAGTTACCAGCCATCGCATGAAATGGCTGCCTCCTTTGTGATCATAAGGGTCGCTCTACTATGGTACTAATTCTGCAAATAATGCATTAGAGGTCTTACACACAGTTGAACAGTCTGTCATCCCATTGCAACAGTGACAGAGGTCACAGCATTGCCTTCGAAAGCTGCCTGGAAAGGAAGCTTTTTAATTACTGCAAAGCCAAAGGAAAAGCTGCTCCCTATGAGCGTGGGGAATGTGCTATTTTGGTATTCAGTGGAAGCAGCCTGTGGGCTGCAGCTTCCCAGCTCTGAGCTGTTTTGCAGGTAGCCTGCAACCCAGGCAGTGACAGAGCCAGGACTGTGGAGTTCATTACTGTTGGAGCTCTGTGCGGGTTTGAGAAGCGCCAGCGATGATGGGATCTTGGGACAGGAGCCAATGTTTTATTTGTAGAAATCCAAGGCAATTGGGCATGTTAATTACTGGAAGAAAACCACAGCAGGGAGGAAAGGGTTCAGGATGACAGGGAGGTGCCATGGTTAATTACCAAGGTCTATGAATGCCAAGTGACCCTGTGCTGGTAGGATTTCCTGCATTGCAATGGTTGACCTGGAGCAGATTGAGTATTATCTCTCCAGGAAGAAACTCGAAGAGCAAAGTGTCTGCAGAAGGAATTTGAGGTGAAAATGGCTAAAGGCTCACAGAGTACTGTGGCAAAACCAGTCATGGGACTGTCCAGTACCGAGTCAGATGTTGCTTAAGGCTTTTGCATGCATATAAGTGTGCTGGTAAGGGGTAAGCATGCCCCCTGTGATGGGATTTCATTCTTCCTGTCCTACCTGGGTTTGAGGCTGCTTTTTGCATGAGCACTTGATGCTCTTTCAGTGCTAGAGCAGGTGATCAGCAAGAGACTCATTGTACAAGTGAAATGTATGGAAATGGCTATAAACCTCTGCAGAAAAAGGCAGGTGTCTATCTTGCAAAATAATCTTTTCGTCTCTGCCTACGCAAAGTCCTCAGTCAGGCTCAGATGAAAGCTTTTCTCCCCTTCCCATGCATAAGGCTGTCCTGTATTATTTATTTATTTGTAGAGCCTTTCTTTTTTAGAAGAGCTTTTACATTATTTTTATTTGCTCTCACAGTTCAAGCATGATTTAATATGTCAAAACTAGTTTGCTTAGCTGGCCTTGATTGTCTTGCATACTTCCACTAAAACAGGGCAGTCATCCTTCCAGGCATGCTGCTGCCCAGACAAATGAAGTGTCATGGCAGCTAGGACCTGCTCTCATGTTGTGACAGCAGTAGCATCCTCCGACAAAACCAGCAGTGGGAAATTTAGACAGGGGTAATGCCTACAGACATGGCTTGGGTCAGAGCAGTGTGGGCCCACACAGGCAGACGCAGAGACAGGCTTATGCTTGAGAGACTTAATCGATCATTCATGTGCAAAGGCATTTTGGTCCAGATTGAGTCTATCTAGTACCAGAGAGAAAGAAACCGTCATCTGGTGCCTGCGCTGGCGAGCCTGGCAGAAATAGCACTGGGAGCCCTTACTGCAGGGTAGTGCTCTCAGACTAATGCATCTGGGTGCAGGTTTCCTGGCAGAAGTGAGTTGCAGTGGGATCTTGTGCTTTCTGTAGTTGGTGGGGATTTTATCCTTGATTTTGGTGGGAGGGAGATGATAATTCTTTATAATACATTCTTAATAACTAAATGACTTCCTGACCTAGATCTTTACTGTGTTGCACTGACTGCCAGCAGAGCACAGCCTATAGGACAGAAATTTGATTCATAATAATTGATGTAACTTAGATCAGACCTATTTCTCAGCAAATGGCCTGATCCTGATCTCCTGCAAACCTCTCAAATATCAGAGAGTTTCTGGCACTTTGTGGTTGTCTTTTTCTTTGTCCCCCTTGTCATGCAGGGGGACGCAAGCTAGAGTTCATCCATGTATTTCTACACTGTGCTCCATTGAAAAGAGTGGGGAAGAAATTTTAAGTCACTCCTCACTTTTATTACAGTTTAAAATGGCATGCCAGCCCTTCAAGCCTGCTTGCAGGATTTCGTGCATCATAGGAAGCCTTCCTTATGCTGCTGCTGCTGCTGCAGTGATGTGTGCTCAACTGACTCTTGCTCTGCACTTGGCATCCTCATCGTTGATGTCTTTGGGCTCTCGCCTCCTGGACGCATTGGTAACACAATACTCAGCAGTCAGGTCAGACATCTCCCACTGCTTTTTTGCTAGTGTGCTACGTGGGATTTTCACTCTCTGGTGTGCGGGATGGCTGCCAGCTGGAAATCTGGTGCTTGGGGACAAATGAAATGTTTGTATGAGTCTGTTATTGCTTGAGCTCTGAGTGTGGCTAATGGCATTGACAAGAGCTGTGTCATCCTGATGGTGAAGGTGGTGAGTCATGCACTAGCTCTGAAAGGTAGCATGTTAAGTGCACTGGTAGGTGGGGCAGTGCCCCCTGCCAGACCCTGCCCTTCCAAAATATTGTAGGATACTCTTTGGTTAAGCGGCCTTCCAGCAATTCCCAGGGCAGAAGGGTGCTTGGAGAGTGCCAAAAAATCTGCTTTTTTCTGGGGTTTTTTTGGTGGTATGTTGGTTCCCTCGCGCCCCGATAAGACTATGCTAGATCAGACCTTGGTATATAAAGCAGTTGGCCAGTGTTATCTGAAAATGTGATCCCATGACTGTGTAAACTTACGGTTGAATATACCCTCTTACAAAAGGTGTTTATCGAGACACCTGTGCATGGTGCCTTCTGTGTCTTCGGTCATGCCTGTACATGTAAGGAGTTGGCTGCACTTTGTGTGCACTGTGCACATGACTAAGAACACAGTGCTGCTGATGTGACGTGTGTTTGCTCTAATACCATGTGTAGCTTTGGGCTAACAGAAAAATGAGTATTTTACAAGAAAAACAAGACCAGCCCAAACTAGAGTTAGTGTTTTCAGGTGGAGGCATTTGCTTTTACGTTGGAGGCATAAAAGCATTAGCTTAAAGTTCCAGTGTTCATTTCCAGCGAGCTTCTTGTAAGCATTTGGCCACTCTGATCGGGTAGAAACCAAGGCTGTGCAACAGTCATGCTGCAGTTACGTCCATAGGACATCTGAGTCCACAGAGGTGTTTTGGGATTTAGTTGCAGGTACGTTGTCACTGCCTGCATGCTGCTGGCAGATGGGTGAGGGCCCATGGAAAGCCAAGCTACACCATTTCTGGTTGTGGAGTCCCCTTCTGTGTTTTGCATTGTGTATGTGCAGGCAAACAGTGTGGGCTGTGAATACAGAGAAACAAAAATACTCTTTCTGAAAGTTTATTAAGCAAAGGCTTCTGGTTTAACAAATTCAAATTTTACGTGTTCCAAAGACTGATTTCCAGATGCCATTGGGAAAAGTTTCGGGCCACGTTCAAATTAGCCTTATTGTTCCATAATATCTTACTGGAGTACAGGGTTAATTAGTACCATAGGCAATATGCATTATTCATCACGGCAGTCAGGCTTTCTTCTGTTGGGCTGGTGTGTGCTGCAAATAGTTTCCTTCCAATAACAAATCCTTGATATATCATTTTCATATTTAATCCTGACAAATCATATTTGTGATATATAAATTATGTGGGCACTCTGATGCTAATGGAAGATATTTCAGGTGTCAAAAGGACTATAATTTTAATGTTTAACTCCTGGCTTCCTTGGACATAGACCTCCAGGACCATGGGAGATACAAGGTGATTTTATTAATGCCCATCTTCAATCTGACCCAGACTGGGGATAGCACTAGTAAAGTCAGTAGTGCTGTGTTTTACATCAGTAGTGTTTTCAATGCTAATTATCACCAGTATCTCATTGCAGATGTGAAGTGCTGAAGTCCTGTTGCTGCTACGGCACTATGGCTGCTTGCAAAGGCACTTTCTAGCAGGGCTCCTTCAAGCACAAGGGCAAATATGAGGTGCCCTTGGCTACCTCCCAGTGCCAGGGTCCCTGCCCTGCTCCAGGGTCTCACGCGGGCTGCAGCTGCGAGCAGGGGAGATGCATTCTGACTGGTTTGCACAAGGTCTAGCGAGCAGTGGGTTTCGCTTGCAAAGCCTGTTTGTGGTGCATAGAGTCTGGCCTTCCTCAGTTCAAGAAAACAGCATTACCTCGTCCTCAGCTAGAAGCGAGCACTAGAAAAGAATCATGTAGGAGGAAGAGTTACACAGTGCTATGATTCATCTGATCCTTCCTTTCCCTAAAGGCAAGGTACTTTCACCCCTGAGGTCCTGCTGCCTTCCTTGTCAGGAGGCTGAGTCACTCCCGTATCCTGAGATTACGGTGCTGCAGGTGCTGATAGCTTCCAGAGCAGCACTTGGAAAACACGGTGAGCTGCAGTGATCCCCATCTGCCACAGTGTCTACTTAAAGAATAATATTAATTTGAAAAATCTTTTCACTGCTGCTTTCTAGCTTTGACGTTTCACCCTGGCTGCCTTCTGGAGGCGTTTTCCAGCCTTCTGACAGCTGTGCACACATGTATCAAGTGTGTAGATAGGTATTAGGAAGGAAAACTGAGCTAAAAAAGGCTGGGTGACTTGCTGAAGGTCCCACAAACCAATTTTGATGGAGTTGGGAGGCTCAGGCTTCCTGCTTCTGCCATCCTTGCTTCAAGATCATTAGCAATTCCTCTGATCTCTCTTGCTCTCCTGAAAGAGTATTTGGGCATGCACTTGCTTCCTAGCATAAGATGGTGTAGCCTGCTTGAACAGCTGGCCATGCCTTGCAAAGTGATGCTGTGCTGTCAGGGCCCAGGGGAGTAACTTGCACTGACATGGCTGGAGGATAAATACAGCAGAGTTTTACCTTAAGTAGCCTGTGGCGACAAATCCACTGTGCTACACCAGCCTCGATGAAGCAATGGTGAGGAATGCTTGAGATTCCTGTGTGTTCAAATTGGCAAGTAGATACTTTCCAGCAGCCCTGACTCACTTCCCTTCTGACTCTCTTGTTTTGTATGTGCATTGTTTTTCCCTCCTCAGTTTCCCTTCAGGAGGAACAGAGCACTCTGCTTAGGTGACTGCTTTGCTGGGACAGAGAGGAATTTCAAGGGCACGCTAATGCAGACCACAATGTTGGGTTTGTGTCAGATAATAGAAAATGAACACGTACTTTGAAAGTGAGTACCCTAGTGTGTCTGGGGCTTTCTGGGGCAGTTTGGAAACACCTTTTCAGCAAGAACAGGCAGGTGGATAAATGCCCAAATTACACTTGTCTGTCAAACAACTGGCAAATGTCTCTGGTCCTTGATTTAGGTGCTGTTATGATATAAACAAATGAGCAGTCACAGGAATGTAAAGAAGTGATGATGAGTATTATTCTTTTCCCCTGGTTATTACCCACTGCTTAAAACAAGTAGCTGAGATGTCTTTCAGGAGACCTCTGCTCTTGCATGAAACTGCCTTTGTAGAGTAATTTGGATTGCTTCAGGTTAAAACAGAAGGGTATACATACAATGTTTGCTTAAAAGTTGATTATAGGAACCAGAATAATAAGTAAACTGTACCTAAAATATAATTATGTAAATCACCATAAGTGGAATGGCTTTGTCAGCTTAGCCTTTGAGTCTCATCAATAACTTATGAGCTTCAGTAAATGTGCAGTGCTCATATGCTACTCTGTTGCACACAGTTGTGACATAAAGGCAAAGGAATTTAATTTTTTTAAGCATTCCTGGGGACAAAAAAGAATTCACAGCAATCAGCAGTGTGTAAATTTAGTGTTGTGTTGTAGATCAGCATAGTTGAAAGTATTAATAAGAGAAAATCTTTTGTGGATGCTGCGTCCATAGATCTCTGAAGTAGCTCGTGGGGGCAAAGACTAGACTGTGTGGCTGATAAATAATACAAGCGCTTCGCTCTCTTTCCTTCCCTCCCTTTTCTTAGGTTTACATGACATGAAACACTGCTTGGAAAAAGTAGTGTGTTCAGTCTGTACCGGAATATAACAAAAGCCATCATTGTTCCAGAGAAAAGTTGTATTTCTGTTATGTTTTGGTTTTTGAAATAATTGGTCTATAGGTCTGTTGAGTCTGAAGGGGAAAAAAACTATTACTCACCGTGACTGGCTGGCATTATGAGTGGAGAAAGAGCCATGAAATTGGAGGGTACGCGTAGGGCGGGGAAAAAGCCCATCATTTTTGCTTTGGCCACATAGATATAACCAGCAACTTGAGAATTTGTCTGTTTCAGATGTGCTTAAAAATACAAACAGTGCATATGCCTGATGGTTTTACCCAAGGAAGGTCTGTCCCACCGAGCAGCTGCTCGGAAGAGAGCCAGGGCTGGGGCATGGCACACCAGGCAGGCTACTGACATGACACTTGGCAGGCATCATGGGGTGTCTTTTCCTGGTGGTGTCATGTGGTGTCTTTTCCTGGTACTTCTATCCCCTAAATGTTTTATACCTACTTATTAAAGAAGGATGTGGTGCTGACGCAAGGTGGGGCTGACCTGTGATTTCCTGAAAATGACCCCATAAACTCAGGCTTATGNCCCCCCCCAGCAGCAGGACATTAAAATCTCCTAGGTGCTTTAAAAATCACCATATTAAAAATGTTTTGGATCTTCATTTCTTGGAGAAAAAGAATCAGGTCCTACTTTAAATAGCTTGTTTGTTTTGTAAAAGGTAATAAAGGAAATGTATGATTTCCTGGGCTTTAAAACAGCAACAACATAATGTTAGTAGCATTAACATGTGGCTAACATGGACTTTGCAAAGCCAAGGGACTTTTGCAATTGATGATGAAGAAAAAAGGGCTGAGCAGTCAATCTCAGTTATGCTTTTTGTGTGGTTGCCTTTTTGGGCTGGAACTTTCAGGACTTTTTTTACAGGATCAAATATCTGTTGTACATAGGTGATGTCATTATCCTTACTTTGGTGATGAGGAAGCAAAGCAAAGAAAGGAATTGCCAAAATCATATGTCACTCAGTGGAAAATCAGGCTTCCCAATCTTGTACTTTACTTGCTAAACCACATGTCCATGCAGATACAGTGACTGTTACTTCTTCCCATTAGTAAGTGTAGGCATGTATCTACTATATTTTAGCTGATCTTAAGTGACTTGCTGTCCTGGCAGTAGTGTTTCAGTGATGTGATTTGTAGTTTACAGTTGAGGTTTGTTTTTTTCCCCCCATATACTTAGGCCAGGATTTCAACTGTAGCTCAGTCAAATGCTTTATTACGTTTTGTATTGCATGTTCTTGCAGTCTACAGGATATTCTCAACTAGATTAGGAAAGCTAGAGACAGGAGAACATCATCAGTATACAAGTATTTCATTTCTAATGTCTTAAGCTATTGGGAAAACAGGAGATATTTAACGTGTTATAGAAATTCCACTGCAAAGTACATGGTATTACTAAACTATCTGTATCTTCCCTTCTAGAAAAGGCTGGATTAAATATATTACTCTGTGCTGACTTACTAAAAAGGATGATTTGCAGCCTTTTCTCATTTGCTGAAGCACCAGATTCTAAATACGTGTTCCAATGTTTGCTTTAAAATAGCATGCCACTGTGGATGGTGTTTCTACATATTTAATTATCTCTTGAAAAGAGAGTGGAAGTGGATCAGTGCCTTACAAAGCAATATGCCTCTGTTTTGCATCCTGTGGCAACAGGACTAGATCTCTTCGTCTCAAGTCAAAATGAAAACAAAAGCTCTTTCTGTCTTCATGTAAAACAGGCAATTTACTATTTAGACAAAACCCCTCAGACTTGCAGCTTCTGCAGTCAAAAGATGAGCAAGCCAAAACATACAAGTACAAAGTTTCCAATAAATGATGATTAACTAGTGTGTAGAAGTGAAGCCTGCTGTGAGCTTTCAGTCCCTTCAGTTGAACTGTTTTATAATGCAATGCTATCTGGACATTTAATTGTACACAGAAAGGCAAATGAATAATAAAATATATGTGCTGGAATTCCCATGTGTGGGTGAGTTCCTTTAATTTATCAAGCTTGCCGGTGTGCCTCCAGAAATTTTCCCCAAAATGATGACTAGTTCTTTAATTACACTTAGATAGAGCTGTGTTGTTGGTGGTGTTTGAAACTACAGACTGAATTTAGTAATGTAAGTGTCATTAATCTGGTGAAATAAAAATGCCGAGTATTTTAATAAGATCTCAATTTAATGTTTTTAAATGCTCTGAAGAGATTTAATGCTAAACCAGCTTGTATAAATCTGCTCAGCTCCTCTGTAATTGAGTCTCTCTCAAGTATGTACCTCTCTTCAAGGGAACTTGGCTCACACTAATTTCAAAGCTGTTTACTGCCTGCATGAATTTGATGGACTCTCACTTTTTATTGTTAAAAGTTGTTAACATCAGAGGTGACCAGAAAACTGAAGTGGCAGAGTCTATATATAGTATTAATTGTCCTGTATTTTTTTATGGGGTACCACAGAAAACCACCAGTCTTTTTGTTATGCTCTAGATGCCTACAACCTGTCTGAGAGAGTTTGCAGGTTTGAGTCTTACTATCTTTTAAGTCTTACAGGTGAGTTTTTGGCCCCCATTTTGGGAGACTTTTCTGTATAGCAGACTGTGCCTTGCTTTTTGATCTTGTAAATGGAGGTGTATCAGTGCCACTACTTGATCTTGCTGGTTGCAAGGCATTGGGAGATCGAGCTTTGTAGCTGCATCAGCCTGGCGCATTGAGGTTTCACGCAGTGCTAAATGGAGTAGAAATATGCCATTGTTTTCATGATTACATTTGTTTATTCCTAAATAAGCTCCAGTCTTTTTTCATATGGCATTTTGTTTTCCCCTCTTTTCTTTCTTTTAGCCAAACATACTTTTTCATAACTACTTTTCAGAGCTACAGATGTCGTCTGAGCTGTGGATGTCATCTATCTGGACTTCTGTAAGGCCTCTGACATGGTCCCCCACAACATCCTTATCTCTAAATTGGAGAGATATGGATTTGATCGGTGGACTGTTTGGGGGATGAGGAATTAGTTTGATGGTCGCATGCAGAAGGTAGTGGTCAACAGCTCAATGTCCAGAGGGAGGTCGGTGACAAGTGGTGTCCCTCAGGGGTCTGTACTGGGACCTGTACTGTTTAGTATAATACTGTTAATATAATACTGTTTATGGAGCACATTCTTCTGGAAACTGTGCTAAGGCACGTGGAAAATATAAGGAGGTGACTGGTGACAGACAACATGGCTTCACTAAGGGTAAATAGTGTCTGAGAAATTTGGTGGCCTTCTACGACAGTGTTACAGCATTGGTGGATAAAGGAAGAGCAACTGACATCATCTCCCTGGACTTGTGCAAAGCATTTGACATCCTTGTCTCTAAATTGGAGAGACACGGATTTGATGAATGGACCACTCAGTGGATAAGGAATTGGCTGGATGGTCACACTCAAGGAGTTGCAGTCAGCAGCTCGATGTCCAAGTGGTGATCAGTGATGAGCGGTGTTCCTCAGGGGTCGGTACTGGGACTGGTGCTGTTTAACATCTTTGTCAGTGACATGGCAGTGTGATTGAGTGCACCCTCAGCAAGTTTGTTGACAACACCAAGCTGTGTGGTGCAGTCAATGCACTGGAGGGAAGGGATGCTATCCAGAGGGACCTCGACAGGCTTGAGGGATGGGCCCGTGCCAATCTCCTGAAGCTCAGCAAGGCCAAGTGCAAGGTCCTGCATGTGGATCGGGGCAATCCTAATCACAGGCTGGGTGGAGAATGGGTTGAGAGCAGCCCTGAGGAGAAGGACTTGGGGGTGTTGGTTGATGAGAAGCTCAACATGAGCCAGCAATGTGTGCTCGCAGCCCAGAAGGTGAACCGTATCCTGGGCCACATGAAAAGCAGCACGGCCAGGAGGTCAAGGAAGGTGATTCTGCCCCTCTACTCCACTCTTGTTAGACCCCACCTGGAGTACTGCGTTCAGCTCTCGTGTTCCTAGCGCAAGGACATGGACCTGTTGGAGCAGGTCCAGAGGAGGGCCATGAAGATGATCAGAGGGCTGGAGTACCTCTCCTATGAAGACAGGCTGAGAGTGTTGCTGTTGTTCACCTTGGAGAAGAGAAGGCTCCGGGGAGACCTTGTTGTGGTCTTTCAGTACTTAAAGGGGGCTTATAAGAAAGATGGGGACAGACTTTTTAGTAGGGCCTGTTGCGATAGGACAAGGGGTAACGGTTTTAAACTAAAGGAGGGTAGATTTAGACTAGATATAAGAAGATATTTTTTATAATGAGAGTGGTGAAACACTTGAGCAGGTTGCCTAGAGAGGTGGTAGATGCCCCATCCTTAGCGGTATTCAAGGTCAGGTTGCACAGGGGTCTTGAGCAGCCTGATCATTGCAGGGGCATTAGACTAGATGACCTGTAAAGGTCCCTTCCAATCCAAACTATTATATGATTCTATGATAACAAATCATCAAATTGGTATGTTTCAGATGATGAAGGGAGAGCATTACTTGAGTTGTGTTCTAATTTACATATATAAAACTTGCTGGATTGGCATTCCTTCTTATGGAAATCTTGGTGGCTTCTTCATTAAGCTTATGTTCATTCAGCTTCTGTGGACCTGTCATCACTTGTGCTGCTGCAAAGTGAGTCCAGATGCTTAGTTTCCTTGTGCAGGCAAGCTGAGAAGACCTTGCCCCAGGGGTCAAGATGGAGCTGCCTGCATGTCAGTGAGTGTATTTAGCCATCCTAATAGTAAATATTGTGGTTGAGAGGCAGTGGTATTCACAGGGGAGCTGAATCACTGCAGTCGCTTCAGAGCAACAAAGAGCGGAAACTGTACCAGCCTTGAAGATGAATTGGTGCTGCAGTGATTAAAAAGATATGCATTTCCCATGTTCCACGTAGAAGTCAGCATTGTTTTCCCTGGGGATTTTTGTCAGTCTGTAAATAAAAGATGCTGATGGCTTCCTTGGGGAGCAGCTTAAGGTCTAAGAACATCGCTTGCCATCAGATACTCCTCATTAGGTGATGGCTGGCATAGGGAAGGTGGGTAGGGTGCTAAGCTTTGGCATTTTTCCTCTCCCTGGCTGAGTCACCTTTTCGGAGCTTAGTGTCCCACTGTCTAGCTGACATGAGGGAATACCTGTGGATCAGCCTTCCCAGGCACTTGAGGGGGTGGAGGGGAGAAGGTTTTCCTTGGGGACTCGATGCTATGTGAAGTCAGAGAAGTCCAAATAAATACTGCGTGTCTCAGCATGGGGCTGGGAGCGTGCGTATTTGCAAGCACGGGACTAGCAGGGCACGGATGCTCCTGGGTACCACCATGCAGTTAATGAGCGCAGCTGGTTTTCTTCCATTGATAATGTGAGTGGCCTGGCAAGCAGGCCAGGGAAGATGAGAGGCAGCTTGTGAGCCCAGTCATTGTCCTGCTCTTTAATTATTACTGTTTTCAAATCCCTTTCAGAATCCACAGTTCAATTTATGTGCTAATTGGCCCTTTTAATAATCAAAAGATGGAGACTACAAAAGTCGGGGTGTGTGTTCTCCCAGCAGTGCCACTGCAGAGCTGTGATAAATTATCAGTGGCAAATGTTCTATTGCCTTGTGGCGTTTGACCTCTGTCAACCAGCGTGTTTTCTGCTGCGTATAGTGGCCTCCAATGTGAAAGCTGGTCCAGGAAGGAAAAAAAGTTGAGGGGATAGTGGCCACTGAGTGCTGTGGTGCTGCTGGAGCAGGGGGATGCTGCTGCAGGGAGGGTTTTTGCTACTGGGGATGGTGATAGAGGAGCAGAGACCATGCAGCTCCTTCACCAGATGGTGGGTGAGGAGCTCAGCACTGAGTGCACGTTGAATTGAATTATCCACAGCTCCTGCTAAGGTACAAAAATAGGATTCCTCATTTTCACCATCTCCCTTGGCTTCCTGTATCTGCCTCCTGCTCTTGTCCCCTATGAGATCTGAGGTGGAGCGAAACTGCTTCCTCGGCGTGTCTGACTCCTCTCTGCTGTTGCATACACCATGGCATTTCACTGGAGCTGCTCGAAATGCAGCTATAATTATCGAGTACATATCTGCTCTCATTCCCTCCCACTCACCCTCTGGTACCTTATGCCAGGCCCTGCTTTTCCCTGCAAATCCCCCTTGCTCATTTCTAGCGCTTCCACCTCTCCTCTCCCTCCTCCCCGTTGTTCCTGGATGTGGGAGAAGCCCCCTCCTGCACCTCGCAGCCCTTCCCATGCTCTTCCAGGCCCACCAGTGGGGAAGCTTTTCTGTGGTATCCATGTTGGGAAGGGGCAAAGTGCTTGGATGTAGGTTGCCTTCTGCCCTGGGATGCCGGTTTGCAGTGTCCCCAGGGGGTCCCTTGCAATTGGAATCATCGCCCTTTTTTTTCCGCTTGCTTGCTTGCTTGCTTGCTTGGGGGGGGACAGGCAGTTTTGGTCTGACATAGCAGTAAGTGCAGGAAAAAAGGAATGTAATACCCTTCCTGCCCCAGCAGCATCCCAGGTGGTTCAGGTGGGTGGAGCAGCAGGACCCGGTGTGTAGGTTCCCGAGTGAGTGGACCCTGGAGAGAACGCCAGGCTCCTGGCTGCTGGGAAGGATGTGCGTAGCGGGATGAGCTCCAGGAGGTGATGGAGGAAAGGGACAGCTCGAGTTGGATGAGGGATGGCTTTATATTATAAAGCATGTGAATTTGCTTTTCCAGAGCTTTCTTGCAGGTGCACGTGAGAGCAAGGAGTGTGGGTATGGTCCGGGCCTTTGGAGATGCTGTCTCCTCTGCTTTTTACAAAAAAATGTCACTTGCAGTTTTTCCTGGTTGCTAGTCTGCTTCTAAACTGCTTATTTATTTTTTGGGGCCATCACAGTATTGGTAAATGTTTTTCCGTGGAGGTGGTTTATGATGTTTGTCCTGCCTATCTGGAGTTGAGAAGTATTCATTTGTACCTTTGGAAAAGTCAGTGTAATTTTGGGGGAAGCTGTTTTTGTTGGTGCCTTAGTTTCAGGATATACTACCATGTTGCTTGCAAGATGCTAAGAAAACTTTTCCCCTCCTGGGTGTTTTCCTTCCAGTGATAATTGGTCAGTCTGCAACGCCAGCCCTTCTAGAGAGAAAGCAGACATGCTGTGCATTAATTTATTTTTGATCCCTTCTTTCACATCATTGGCAAGAGGTGTTCGCTGTGAAAGAAATATACAAACCTTCTTTTCACTCTTTACGGTGATAAAATTGGTAAAAGAGCCTTGATGTAGAAATTGTTTTCTTAATTTCTTGGTAAGTTTGTGGAAAGTGAAGGGGAGGTTGTCTGATTTGTTAAGTGGGCTTGGAAAACTCCCTTGGGGAGATGCTGCTATCCATTATGGCTGCGTGTCTATGCAGAAATAAGAGTCTGCAAAAATAATCAGATGCGCCTAGTACATTGAAAACAACAGCCATGATACTGCTTTGAATAATACACTACTGAGGGATCTTGCTGGAGGTGAAATAAGATACAACATGGGAGAATCAAGAGTGATGTATGAGTGTTGAAAACCAGGAGGTAGCTAGGTGTAATGCGTAATTACTTAAAAATATCTTTTAGTTTATCTTCTCCTCAGGCTTTGATGGATCAGAATTTTCTGGTCTTTTTCTAAAAGCAGTAATTTTCTTTCTTCTTTGTTTTCATGGAAAGTAATGAACTGAACCCAAGCTGATTTGTTTCAAGAAAGCTTCTACCCTGTTAACTAGGGACATAAAGAATTCATGCTGAAAATGTTATGAGCCTGAGTTGCATATAGCTCGCAGTTTTCATCTTAACCCATCCTTTGGCTTTATCTTTTTTTCTGGTAGAAGAGATGTTGGTGGGAGAAGATGATATTTGCATCCCTAAAAATACATGTGGTGCTTAGTAGAACAAAACCAATAAATTATTAAAAAGCAGTATTTGTCAAAAGTGGTCAGTCAGTAAGCACAGAGTTCAGTAGGTATTTCCAACACTCCCTGGAGGCAGGTGGAGGTAGTCGGTGGCTGGGGCAGGGCTGGTGTATGGGACAAGCAGCCAAAAGGGAGATGTCTTAGCAACATCCAAGCTTAGGGAGAAATGTGACTCAAGACATGGGCTTAGACTTGTAAATATAGGCTCATCTTGGAAAAGAGTAATTTTCAGGCTATACGTATTGCTTCACTTTTTGGAAAAAAATGTGGAAAAAGCCTTGGGATTTAGCAATCTGTGAGGTTCCCTCTCGCCTAACCTTTTCATGTTGTTTCACAGAATGCAATTTATGAAATGGGATGGTTTTAGAGGATTGGTATTCATCTCCAGTTGATAGGTCCCAGTTTGTCTCAAGCCAAGAATGACCAGATGTAATTACCATATGGTGGCCATATATAAATAGTTATGGGAGTGTGGGAAAAGAGGGAGAGGTGAGGAAATGGATAGAGTATTGGCTGTGTGTTTTTGCTTCTTGCAGTTATCAGTATCGCAAATGTATGCATGCAGAAGTTGTGCCGTTTGCTTGAAAATCATGAATTTTAAATCCTACTTATTTGTTGAATTCTTTGATTTGCCTCACAGATTTTGAGTTTTCATTTTTCAAGCTTTGCTTGGCAAATGTGAAGCCTGCAAACCTAATTGGTAAAAGAAGGATGGAGGTTGTGATTCTAATGGGTCATTTAATGTAAAATACCAAATATGATGAAAATAAGAGACCTGGCAAGAGTCAGGAAAACATAAACAAACCTTTTGCAGCTGGTACTGGTTGCTCAATGCTCCAACTTGAGGGGCTTCCTCCAGGAATAACTGGGTTAGGTTTTCTGGCTTGAATTCGCAACTAAGTGAGATGAGATTAGTATAATAAAACCCATTTGGCTTTAACGTTTCAGTGCTTTGCATCTAATGTCTTTTTCATCAGCGGGGTGAATAACTGTACCCATCTGAAGATCAACCTTGTTGTCTGCATCAGTGATAGTGTCTAAGAGGACTTGAAATAATAGATATGAGTTTTGGGAATATGTACTGCTTTTACCTAGGCTATATGAATTCTTGAGTGGAGAAAGACAAATGTTAGTCCCCAGTGCTGCCATTCTGTCACTCTTCTTTCTCAGCAGATTAAGATATTATCCATGGTGTAGTAAATTATTTAAGATCAATACACTTGGCAAGGTCCTATCTTGTCCAGTAGGCTTAAGATGAAAAATTATACAGCATTTTTCCAAATGAATTGTTGCAAAAATGATAAATAGTCATTAAATTGTGCCTCACAGATCACATCATACCTAATAACACATTAGGAGTGTTTGTATCTGTGCAGCTCCTAGGAGTCAATTGTTTTGTCAGCTAGTGCTGCCTCATGAAAATAGCACATTTTTTTACTAGGGCCAGCTAGTTGTGAAGAAGAAACTAAAGCGGATGTGTTAGTGTGAAACTTGGCATTGCAAGGCCAGTGCAGGTGAAGTGAATACTTAAAAGTTGTAGAGAACATTAAGGCTGATGCTTTTTTCTCTTTAGCTTACTGACAGTATCAAATAGCCAAAGTGCAGGAGCTTTAATGACAATGGGGAGCAAAAGAAATTTTCTAAATGGGGGCCTGCACCTCCAAGTTGAGCACAGGCTTAATGCTTGTGTAGTGATGTGCCTAGAAGGAAGACTTTAGCTTTTTTGATTTATATTTATTAGCTACCCAGTCACTAATGGTGTCTGCATGAAACTCCAAGCCCAGTCCAGGTTAGAAGCTGCTCGTGAGAAGTTGAAAGCTGCCTCCTAGGAGTAGTACTATTATTTACACATGGAGTTACACTTCATATATTTCATTGTTGGTATTAATCTGCAAGCAGTCAATGTACCTATTTGTATTATCAGTGGCATATATCATATATGCCTTAACTGGTTTAGCCTTGTTTTAGAAGTGTTTTTGTTTCCTATGAATGATAGCACTGAAAATTTCATTATTTTGCGGAGTGATAACCATGTGCAAATTATAACAATCTTGCATGGCTTTTCTTTGCAGCAGTTGCAAGTCTGGACATAACTGGTAGTTTTTCTTTGTAGCTGTAGCTCCTCCTTGAGCTTATGTAAATGTTTGAGCACTTTCTCTCCTCCCTTCTTAAAAAGTTCAGCTTTAAGACTTTATACTGGGATGGAGGTGGTCTCTGATCCTCCTTCTCAAAGCTCACCTGTGGCAAACCTTGGAGATGCAGAGCGTTCAAGATGTCTGCAGCACAGTCTCTTCATGCACCATCTGCATGATGGTACGCTGCAGCTGATGGGGAGCTGCAGGCACCTCATCAGCTTGAAACCCCGTCCCTCATCACAGTCTTTCCTCTGGTGAGAGTTGCTTGTAAAGTTTTCTCACAAAATTGTACCCAAAGGTAGTTTCTGCCTTTTATGTTTTCCTAAACACTAATGTTAAGGTGGTAGCGTCTACTGAGTATTGTGAGAATGGTGTTCTTAAGTTTAAATAGGCTCACAACCTACTTGAAATCCTGAAGACATTGATGCAGACTGTATCCAGTACTGAGCTGGCAAAGGTGAAAGCATGGAATAAATATGAAGTAAAGGTTTTGACACTGGTGCATCCTCACTTGCTGCCAAAGCAATCTGTATGTGTCCAAAAGCCTTTTAGGTAGTAAAAATTAGCCAACAGTAGAGTATGGCCAGAAAATGTCTGGGTAAAGAACGCTTTAAAATGGGAATTTCTTATGACAAAGAAACACTTGTCTTGATTAAAGCAAGAATACCAATTGAAAACATTTGTGACTGATGACCTTCATCTCTTGACTCAGTTTACTGTCTAGAGTGTGTTTCAAATGCCTAAATTCTTTGCATCTTTCACTACAAAGGGTGCTGGATGCCCCAGTAGTCTTGGAGATTACCCAGATCAGTCTTAGCCTGTTTTGAGACTGGTTTTGATGTGATCTAGAGAGATCCCCTGTAGTAGATTATCCTTCTACGAGGAACCCAGCAGGTTTTGCCGAAGCATCCTGCTGGAATGAAGAAGAACAAGAAGCATGCGGTGCTTGCTGATTCGCAGAAGGACCATGAGGCGATGAGGAACCATGCTTGTGGCACCAGAAGCATTGGGGGATCATGGTGCTTGTGGGAGTGGGCATGACTAACCAGCAGATGCTTCTGGCCATTTCTGTGCCACAGGCTTTCCTAGCTGCTCCTCCAGTGCTGCAAATTAATTTGGAGCAGCGCTGTGCTGTCTGTTGTGATTTTGCTCAAAAGAAGGAGCTGATAATTGTGTTAAACTGATCCTGCAAACAGCGGGGAATGATGGTCATTGTTTTCCATCCCTTCCACCTTCACAGTCCCAGGTCTGTGTTTCTGTGAGGACTACCTTAAGCCCTCAGAGCTATCACCCAAGATACCTCAGTGCATCTGTGAATTAAGGATTTAGCAATTTTGCATACTCTTTAATGCCATTGGAGGCTTTTTTTCTTGATGGCTGCTCTGCTGTTGATTGTTCTTGGTCAGCCCCTTGTTTCGGGTGCTGAAGCCTCCCAAGCAGAGGATGTGCTTTTGGACTTTTGTTTTCTGGGGTCTGCAGAGCAGAGTCCCTCCTTGGAAGGGAAGGGCCATCTGACACCCTCCCCAACCTCTTCCTTCAAGTACTTGATATTTTTGTGGTGAAAGTAATGGGGATTTGGTGTGTTGGAAGTGGATGGGTGTTGTGTTGCTGGCCATCAGCAATCACCTTATCCACTTGCTCTGAATTCACCTTATTATGTGTGAATGCAAAAGCTGATCTATTGAGTCTTCCTTGCTTCAGCTGTTTAATTCAGTCATCCTTATAAACCACTGTTAGTCTAATTCCAGCAACATGCTTTTGCTTTCTCTCAGGGTTTTTGAGTGTTTCTGTGCAGAAGATGGGGCAAAAAGAGGAGAAAGGGATAGTGTGGGAGCTGAACCACGGTTGCAAACCAAATGGGAGAAGTACGTCTTGAGGAGGAATTCTTAGGACAAGGGGTGGGAGAGTCTCAAGTGGCTCATTGAGAAACCTAGTGGAAATCTATCTTTTTAAATCTGTTAAGTATTTTTGGTTGGAATTTAAGGACTGTAGGAAGAAAACATAAGAGTGAGAAATAGTGGCTGGTATGGTGGGAGTTAAGAAGGTTTTGTAAAGGAGCTTTTAAAAAACAAAACAAACTGTACCAGAGAATAAAGCAAGAATACTGTTTTACCTGTTAAACCATTTTTATTTTGATTACCTGTGGTGGGATTTAGTTCACTACAGTAGTATTTTTAAGCATATATGAGTACAGCCTTACAGGAACGTTACGCCCAGTTTAGGTAGGACACCTAGTTTCTGGCAATATTGCTGACAGTAATGAAAACGGTGTTTTCGTCACGTGTAAAAAACCATGCTTGTTCTAGTTAGCTTGCAGATTGTTTGCATTACTTCAGTGCTAGCAATACAACTATAAATGACATTCAGAAAACGTGACCTTGAAATATTCTTAGTTTTACCTCTTTTTGCATGCTTAGTGTGCTCTACTAATCTTTCCCCAAACCCCTGTTTCAAGGGAATGGTATGTAAGGAGCAGTCATAGATATTGCCGTATTCTTCTGCTCCCTCTGTGCTTATTTTCTATTGTAATGCTCGAAGCATGTAAGGATATTATATTATTTTTATGTTGTATTTAGTTTTTTTCTGTGTGGATGTGGTTTGTTCCTCCCCCCCCCAGGTATAATAGTCCTGTGTCTTTGTTCTGAAAGCGTAGTGCAACGATTCATGGTGTTTTGAGAAGGATTTAGAGCCTTATATCTGTTCATATATTTGAACTTCATGTGCTGTGTTTTGAGGGAAATCACAGTTGACCCAAACTTTGAGAGCTTTTTAGGATCCCAGCTGGAGGGTTCTTCCATGTGACCAGTCTCCTAGCGAAAGCTGAATCCTCATAACCAGAAAATTGGAGCTGTTTTCAGGTCCTTATGTTGGCCTCTAAAAGACGTAGTTACCAGCTTTAGCAAATCTTACCTCTCTTCCAATTCAGCCCATAAAGCCTGAATGTTTTTTCCTGTATTTTCTTCTGGCTAGAAATTACCTATACAGGATTGATGCAGAAAATGTTGTTCCCTCTCCCTGCATCCAAACGAAGCCAAGACGAGAGGAAGCGTCCAAATCAGAAGCCAAGATTTAGAAACTTCTCGGTATCTTACAATGCTCATGGAGATAGAGAGCTTGTTTCAGGATGTGAGTTGGGCCTTTGAAGATCAGCTATAACTGCACGGGGTTGCAGGGAGCTCTTCAAATACCTGATCAGAGGTTTATATTGTCAGTATTAAGGCAGTTCTGTGCTTAGGAAACATGGGCTCAGGACTGCTGTGTATCCTCTCGTTGTACTGGGATGCTATGCCTGCCTGAACAGCTAATGCCTATGATGGGTACTCAGAGAGCATCGTATTGCCCATTAAATTCAGTAAAAGTGGAAGTGTTCTCCCTTTTCAGCAAGGGGAACCTAAACCACCTTGTTCCCTGCCAGGTTGGTTAGGGAAGGGGGAATGATCAGATGATTAAGGGGAGAGGAGGGAGGAAGATAATTTATTTCTGTGGCTACTTGCGCAGCGTTTACACATGCTGAAATGCAGCCAGGATTCAATGAAAAATGAAGTAGTGCTGATCTGGAAAAAGAAAAAAAATCTTATCGTTTCTCACCATTGTGACAAGCAACTGGAGAAACAGCTGAAGTATTCAGAAGAAACGTTGATGCAACATCAGGACAAAATATTAAACAATAGTTCCCCTGAGTCGCTTACATCCATGTTTTGACTCCTGTGCAATTGCCCTGATGGTCAGACTTAGTACTGAAGTGAGTAGAAGTTGCTAGAGCACAAGGGCTTTTTCTACTTGGGTGAATATGTAGGTGCCCAAATAAGTGTTGAGAAGACTAATTTCAAGTGAGTCTTGAAAAAGGCAGCATTGGGGGCAAGATTGTTTCTCCCTCTGTAAGTTCAGTCTTGCTCTAGAGACTTATGGCTCAGATGTGTTTGTTGAAAGTGCATTTTTAGGAAGATGCACAGCCTGATTTCTGAGGACTAAATGGAAAGTGCAGGGGATTGATGTAAATCTGGGGAAGGCATTGCAGTGTGCTGTGAACATAGCCATCTCTGTGTGAAGAGTAGAGACTGGGATGTTTGAAACAGTGCTTCTGACCTTGGGCAAATCTCTTTCTGTCTGTTTGCCGCCACCTTTTTGTCAGTTCAGCCTGTTTTTACTGCCTTTTGAGGCAAAGTTTACCAAATGGCATGGGGATTTCCTAACCTTATATGAGGCATATCGGTACTGCTATATTACACATAACAGTATGCTTGGCACTTGATTTTTGGATACCCCTCTGTTTGCCCTTCCTAATACTAGCTATCAGCTAAGAGTCCAAGAGCATTTCTGCCTTATCCTGGACATTTACATCCATTAAAGTATTAATGATAAGAAGGCAAGAGGGGATGAGCAGTTGGAAAACAAGGTTTGTAATTAGTAGTAGGTGAACCAACTGAGCCTGGAATTTGCTACAGCTCCTGGGAGATGGTCAGACCTACCCTAGTGCACGCGCTCCCCATGCAGTAGCACACAAACACCAGGGTGCAGCACAGGCAGCCCGGGTGGCTAATATTTATTGAAAATGAACAGCCTGTGAAATCACTGTGAAAACACTGCATTGTGGAAAGTCTGCAGAGAAGACCCCAGGGCAGCTGTTGGGACCAAACTTCACAGATGCTCCTTTGGAAATGAGTGATTTGCTGCTGAAGAGCAGCCTGGCTCGTTTGTGCAGCGTGCCCTCGGCGCTACCCACACAGGAAAATCCACTGTGCTGGCTGCTTGTGTTGTAGCAGAATGGGGTTGACAAGTTAAGTGCTTCCCTTGGAGTTTTTACAATAGGACTTTCAAATGCTGCCCAACTATGCGAACTGGTGAGTTGATAGCACTTGTTACTGCATTATGGAAAGCCACACTGCTGTGCATTTATTTGAATTTTACAATATTTATAGGGGAGAAGGAAAGAAGGATTTGAACTTTTCAGATTCCAGTGCAATCCAGAAATTTGCCCTGGTTCAATAGTTTAAAGCTGTACACAGACACAAAGCAATACTTTGCAACTGGGCATTTAATGTCTCCATAATAAAGCCTGAGCTGAGCTAGGACTCAAACGCTTTTTTTCCTCATACAAGCAGTTATCCTCTTGAGATGCTTGAGTCTGAGAGTTTATAAGTCCAGCCATTAACCACCTTAAGAGTTAAGGCAAACGTTAGTTGCAGATCTTGAAGGACTCCCACATCTCATCAGACTCTGTGCAGGCTGGCTGCTGGGATGCAAAAGTATTTTCTTCCAGGTTCATGTGCTGCTGAATGCATCCATGCTCCTGCCCAGAGTTTGGTGATGGAGGAGGTAACCGTGCTGACCTGACCTATGGCCATGTTGCCAGCCTGTGGTGTAGGCATATTCTGGAGCCTGTTGGCAGATGGGATCAAATTCAAAAATGGATGTAGGCATCCAAAAAGGGATTCAGATGGTCTTCTAGGGCTGAAATCCCAAATCCCTTCACCATGCTCTCTCCATACAGCAGTGTCATACCCTGGAGGTACCAGACCTTGTTAGGTACCTCTGACTTGAATAAATCCAGGGCCCCTACAGTTACTCCTGCACGGAGCAAGTTTATTACATTATTATGCTGCTGGGACATGGAGACTGACCACCAACACCAGCAGATGAGGTTCCTTGTATAAAAATGGGAATGTGCTTCTGCTACCCAGACTCCTAGGAGTCCTCATGGTGCCTGAGGGAAACAGGGATGCTCCTCATAGCCGAAAGGTTCAACTCTTTCCTGATGGGAGGATGGGAAGTGCTGCTTTGGGGGCACAATTGAAGGAATTTGGATTCTCTAATTGTATTTCTCTTCTTAATATGTTGGGGCTACTTATCTGTTTACACTTGACTGGTTGTGTTAGGTTTGCTCTGTAAATAACTCCCTCTCCTGTACTGTTGTTGCGCACAAGTTAAATAGCAAGTCATTCCGCATTGTAGGACTGTGGGAATTGCTAGAACTGTGGGTAGTTGTAATATCTTTTAAAGCAGGTCTGCTATACCAATCCTGACTTTTTCCTCTTTTGGTTATTTTGACATGAGAGGTTTTTCTGGAAATGTTTGGCTCTTTTTGGCCATCTCTTAACTGCGCAGGAGGCAGCAGGCACACTTCCTTCATTTTTGCCCGCCCTTGGAAAAAGTCTGCATCAGTAAAAGCACACTGTCGGTAACTAATACTTTTGGATATTTGCAGCCAGTGAGTGCTATAGAATGTCTGCAGCTGAGCTGTTGGGTGGAAGAATAGCTTGCTTTTTTAAAAACAAACAAAAACAAACCACAAACCCACTGTTTTACCTTTTACAGAATTCTGTTTCTCATTTATTTAGGTCATCTGTTATGGGGAGGGGGGAACTACTACCCCTGCTATCTTCACGCTGCTTGTGATTTATTTTCAACTTAAGTGTCATCCTGGCATCACACAGGACATTGACGGTTCTGAACCGAGATGCCTCCTTCCGTGCTTGGTGGTAATGCCCTATCAACTCCAAATGGCAATTAATGCCGTTTCCCCAAAATTACTTCTGCAAAAATAAAGTGTAATTGGAAAGTAGTTGCCCATTACAGGGATTTATCTTGTCAGTGACTGATTTGTTATTTAACTCTAAAACATTTTATTGATGTCTTTGGGAAAGTGACTACGTGACCTAAGTAAAAATGTTAAACTTATTAATCATGGTAAGTTTTCTCTGCTGGATTTACCATATACATGAATTATGTGGCTTGTAAAATAGACTGTTTATTATTCTAAGAAAATACAGTGCTATAGTACAGGCAGCACATAGTTTTAATTTTATTAGTGGTAAAAATAAAATGTTCAATAGATAAAAAGGTTAAGTACAAGTTACTTGGTTCACTTTTTATAGAGTCCCTTTGAAGATAAAGATGCTGTGTCCATAGTGAATAGTATTGTTGTTATTAATTTCCAAAACCTGAAGTTCTTATTAAGTTGCAACTGAGAGGAGAATCACCTCTTTCCCTAGGGGTGATGGATTGCAATAATTTAGGCCTTTTTGAGCCTTACAGATTCCAAAATTTCTATAGATTTATCGTTAATGTAAGAAAATAGCCTGTATTATCTATTGGATTCCTTTACATTTCTGGTGGAAAGCAATATGACTAATAAAGCTAGCACCCCTCTTTGCTGCAAGAGTAATAACTGTGAAGGTTGGTTTTGAAAGCATAAATGCCAACCTCGGCTGAGTTGTGGTGTTTCTTACAGAAGCGGGGAGAGTTGAAGAAAGAGATTTGGAATATTTCTGTAGAAAAAAGTAAGAAAAGGGAGAGTGAGTGCAGCTTTACTGATGACAAAGTGCTTGAGATGCCAGAAACCAGAAAAAGGACGTTGTAGATCCCAGGAGGAAGAGTTGGCTGTGTTGTAGAGGAGGACCTGAAGGACAAGGTCTTCCTTGTGTCTCTGCTGTCCAAGATAGTGTTGAACTACGTGCGAAGACGAGTCAACTCGACTTGAAATCGATTTTCCCTTCAATTGGAGTGTTTTCTGGGGCTAATGGGGAAAGATGAGCTTGAACCAATTCATTTCATACGTAGTGGTGGTTTGTGCGAGTCTCTGCTTTGCTATTCATCCTCCTCATGACAGGAATAGATGCGAGAGCTGTGCTGCAAGTGGGTGCTGTCTCAGGACAGGCACCTTGAGCAAACCGAGGGATAAAAGTCAAAACACAGATGGAAAAAGCATCAGACCTCTCCTTCCTGAACCAAGCAACCTGGAAACAGAAAACTCACCAAAACTGGCCAGGCAGAATCATGTTTTTTTAGCAGAAATCCTGTTGTGAAAAAAATTAGATCAAAGTTCTTGATGCTGATTAAAAGCAAACCTCATGGGTACAAAATCACTGTGCTTTTCCGTGCAGTGAGGGCTGCTCCCAACACTTCTCTTGCTCCATTGCAAGAGGAATGAACGTCATGCCACACCAGAATGAGATTTCTTTGATTTCCATGTCCGATGGGGACATCTGAGAACAGACAAACTTTGGCATAATCAAAATGGTACTTGTTACTCACCTGTTTATGTGCTCCATTGATGGAGGATCTGAGCGGTTTATTTACAAGACTGTCCACATCCTCTTTCTCCTGCCTGTCCCCTGTGTCACTGCAAGTGATAAAAAGATGCTCTGATTTGGGTCTTGAAGACATATGTGTGTTAATATCCTGTTGAATAAAAATGCAGCTCTATATATCTTTTTCTAATTTCCTTCTATCTGTAATGCCCAAGATACTCATTATATGATCTCATTTTATTACCTTACTCTTTTTAAATTTTATTTTATTCATAACAAAAAACATAGGGTGAGCAGAAAAGATGAAGATCAAATACAAGACCAGCAACAGATAAATAACTTTGTACCATGCAATAGGAAATTTCATAGTATTAATATTCAATCACACTGGAAGCAGGTAGGGCGAGTTGGTCAGGGGGGACAGAAATCAAAAAGATGTGGGAAGAGCACCGGACTTGGAAGGGAGTCTTCTGCCTGAATAAGTGTCTGGATCATGTGATTGTCCTCAAAATAGCTGGGAGTGATGAACTTTACCAACGTTTATCTTCACTATGGAAGTCCTTTATCCTGTCTCTTAACTAGGATAACAGATAAATAAACGTTGTGCTTTTTAAGAAATAAACTCTTGAGAAATTTGGCCTTTTGGCTGCAGAGCTGGGGGAACGGGATTATTACTGGACAAGGTTCACAAACTACCTTGTCTCATTCCTCACGCATAAATAATATTCTAGATGGGATGTGCTTTGTGCAAGGTCTGTGTATTTAGTGACATTTAAGGAGTCTTTTGACAGGAGGCCCTTAAGCCTTGATCCCCAAGTTTACATTTTAAGCAGTAACCATTAAAATTAAGGGATTCCAGGTTTGAAAAGTAGGATTGTCTTATTTGTTTGATTCAGAGCCATTTCTCAAGATGTTAGAGGTGGTTACTGATGGCTGTTGTGGTTTCTGTAATGTAATATTGGCCAGATCATAGCTGAGGAAATCTATTCCTGTTGTCTGTCTGGCTGTAATGTGTCTGTGGGGTTTTGCCTCATCAGGGACTCTCCAGAACCAATGCTCCCAGCTTCGTAGGGCTCCTTGTGATTGCCTCATTGGCAGTGCATAGTCCTGTCCTGATTGACTTGTTCAAACTAGCCCTTGCTCCCCGCATGCCTGCTCTGCTAAGGCCATTGAAGTCAAAGTCAAGCGGTCTGTGTTACCTACACATGTGTGTAGTGGAATGGTGGCAGTGGAAGACTGAAGGACATTGAGATGGATGCTTTTCACAGACTATTTGACGTGCTGTAATCCGCTTTTGTACTTTAGTAGTTCATTTCATTAGCTTGGCATTCCCTGTCTAAATATAAAAATGCACGATGAAAAATCGATTACTGTCACTTGTCAGTGTGCCTCATTTACCCTGCCTCAACTGCTTGGGGATAATTGGCAACACTGGAAAAGTTTGCAGCCTCCAGCTGTCAGCAAGGCTGCAAAGGCACGAAACAGGGTCTCCTGTCATGACATTGGTATCTCAACTTTCTAGGGGTTTTGCAGCTGGGTTTGGAGGGATGGTGCCCATTGCAAGCTTGTTTTTGCTCAGAAAGGCTCCCTTCTCTGAATTGCTCTCTAGGACAGACCATCCCCTTTTCCCAGCTCTGCAAACCTGTCTGTAAACAGCTTTCTGTGAAAGTCGGTTCAAAGAGCTGGAAGTGCTGCTTAGGGAAGAAGCCTTCTTGGGGCTTGTAGCTCTGAAATAAGTCCATGTGTATAAGTTTTGAAGTTGGTTCCTCGGGTTGCACTTGTGTTGAAACTTGGATGGAGTCCTGTGAAAATCCAATATATAAAGTTTTCCCAAGGGGAGGTAAGCCCTGCGATCCTATGCTTGGGAAGCACTGGAGAGTTGGATGTACTTGGACTGTAATACAGCCTTTCTAGATGGAGATGTGACTGTAGGAATAACTCCAGGCAAAGATTATAAACTCTCTAGGGTGCCTTGTATTTTAGTCCTCCTAATCTATAATATTATCAGACTCTGCATGTTGATTTTCTTTTTTTTCTTTGGTGTTGTTAGAACAATTACTAAAATGAAGACCTTAATGCTGGGCATCTCTGCTGCTTTGATATGGTTTTTTTTATTCCTGGTTAATCAACAATAAGTCTCAGGGTATCAGTGGGTGGTCCTCCATATCATCAATTAATACAGTGCTGTGGACCAAACCTCTATGTCTTGCGTTTTAAAGTGTATTACTTGGTGGATCAACAGAGGCTTTGCCCTGTCGTTTTTGATGATGTTCCGTAATACTACTTAATGTGATGTTAACTTTCAACAGGGGCATGGCTAAACACTAGAAATTAAATTTTTTTACATTTGTCTGTTGTTCATCGTGGCTGAGGTATAGCTTGGCATCGTTTTTAACTAACACTGCCTCTAGCACTGGTAACGTGCATGGAATATAATGAGCTGTCGAAAGATTATAGCAACAGAAAGGTCAATTAATCACTTAAACATGGTTAAAAAATAATTCTTGAAAACACTGTTGGGCTACTTCTTCATTAGATTTAGTTAAAATGTGTAAAGAAAACCCCCAGCTCCCATAGTTCTGTTTTCCTGAGATAAATACAACAGAAACAGATAACATAGAGGAAGAAGAAAACCTCTTATGTTTTAGCATCGTTTTAGAGAAATAAAGCTAAGCACCCTGACTTGACAGGGAGGCACTGTGAACGTATTTTGTAAGCGTGTTTATCGCTCTGTGCAAATTAATTACTAATTGCCTGTTATGTGATATGTTGAAATTAGCTCTTTCTTCCCCATCATAGCTTGAGACATCTTTGCCTCCCACTTCTTAAGGAGGTCAGGGCTTCGGCATCCTCTGGAATCCCAAATGAGGTTTGTCAGTCAAGCGTAGCAAAATCTAATCTCATCCAGAGAAAAAGAAGAAAACAGACCAGAAAATGATCTGATTTTCCGATTTCATGGCCAAGGTTACCCCGGGAAGTGCTGAAAGTGGCATTTAAAGCCCGTAACTAAGGTGGCATGCCAAACTAAGCACTAATAACAGAGCAACCGTGTGGAAAGATATTGCTTTAACAATTTTACAGTTGCTAAGTGTGAAAATTGTAGTGTGGACAAGCTCCTGGATTCTGTGGCAATTGGTTCCAAGAGTTGGAATTGATGCTCAGCGAGAAAGCACTCTTGGCCCCTGTAACTCTAACACCGATGAGGTCAGCTCCTGCTTTTGCTGTTCAAACATAAGGCTGAACAGCTTCATTAAAGGGACTTTGTTTTTTTTCCCCCTCAGAGAATAAAAAAAAGCAACAACACTGCATAGAAGGGGGGTGGTGGCTCGATAGTATAGTGTTATCAATGTGCTGTACAGACCTAAATGAAAAAGGATTAGGTGGCTGCACTTAAAAGATGATGCATTTTTGCTTGTTATAAGTGCTGTTCTGCTTTTGCTTTGCAGACCCACATGCTTCTCATGCATGTGTGCATGCTCCCTTCCCTTGAATTATGCCTGTGCACAGCTTTACTCACTGGAAATATCTCTCTGATGCAATACATTATGCACAATGCATACATGTCTCTGGGACGGGGACTGTGAGATGATGTGTATCAGGATGGTGTTGAAGGAGCAGATTGAAAGCAAGCGTATGTTCATGTTTCTGAACTTATCTCCGGGCTGATTTGTGCTAGACACAGTAAACATCATGGAAGAATAATCTGTTGAATGAGTTTGTACATCAAAGGGGTGGCTACTGTCTAGCCAGATATTGAACCAGCCAAAGGCTACTAAAAATCTTCTACAAATTATCAGCCAACTTTCCTATCCTAGCGTGGTGAAGTGCTCATACCATGGGCTGGATGTAGCAAGGGCTCCAGTCCCCCTTGTAAAACTGTGTTGCCAGACCTCCCTCCTCTGACTGGTCTTGGCAGTGGAGTTGGCACTTGCCATCTTGGGAAATTACCCCTGTTGCTCTTGGGTTAGGGATGGGAATTTTAAGCCTTCGCTATTTGACACCATATTTATAACCTGCCAAGAGTTTGTCCTGGCCTGTACGAAGCACAGCTAGGGAACTCTTCAGGGTCAGTGTAAATTTTGTGAAGACTTTGTCATGGATTTTTTCCTCTCTGTATTTCTGCCATTGTAAGCCTTGCGGATATTCTATGTGTCTTTTTCTCTTAGCTGGTTTTAACTTTTGCCTTTTAAAAGTGAAGATTCCTGTGTGATAGCATTAGAGAGGCAAAATGTGTCAGTGGTTGGCTGGGCTGCAATAAGCTATTTCTGCACAGATTTATTCTCTCACCTCATGTTGATGTCAGCATGTCGTGTGTCCAGAACCAGAAGTCTAAAGCAGCTTATATTTAAAACTCTCTCCCAAGAGAGACTGGAGCCTGGCATGTTTCTGCAGAGTAACGAGCTCTTGTCTTTCAAGGACAACCCAAGAAGATTTCTTGGGAGCCCATGCCCTGGACCACATTGTGCCACAAGCTGCCTGGTGCAGGTGATGAGCATTTGAGCAGGAGAGACTCTCGCTTGGTGGGTGGGAGTGAACGGATGCCCCAGCACAAGGTTCTGCAGTCGTTGCTCAGTCTGGCAACAAGCGCTCAGAGCTGGATGACTTGACCTAAGGATTATGAGTTAGTATTTCTTTTTTGTTTTTAGGAAAAAAGCTTAGAAAGCACCAGAGGACCAAAGAGCAGAGAGGACTTCCACTGTTCTTTTGCTAGTCCTTGTCTGCCATAAGCACTGAGTCATGTAATACTGCCCATTAACTCATTTTAACATCTTTACTGTACCACCTGCTCCAAATAAGCTGGAGGTCTGGTTTAACCTCACTTGGAAGCAAAAAGCCAAACTCTAGACTTCCTCCACATGGAGGACTCCTAGTGAAATGAAAGAAAACCAGGGGAAATGCTGATTCAGTTCTTTCTCTAGTTCCCTGTACCACCAACCTCTCCATTTTGGAAGAATTATGAACCCTGTGTTGCCCCTGCCAGTGTGCCAAAAAGAAGACGACTTTCATAGAGAAACTGTGCATATGCAGTGCTTAAGCCTCTGCTCTCGGGGGCCTTGCTACCGGCTTGAAATGGGGAAGATAAAGCAGTCCCACTTTGCCAGCCCCTCCCTACCAGCTCCTCCAGGCATGCTGAGGTGTTGGGAAGGCTGGGAGAGACTGAAAAAACGCTCTCTCCCTTTGGGGGGCAATCTGAGCAGCTTCTGACATTGGGAGCAACAGCATCCTGCTGCCAGTGACTGTGATATGGCAAGGCGTTGAGCCCTGGCTGGGCTTTTTGACATTGGCTTTTGGTTTGTGGGTTTTTTGTTTGGTTGGTTTGGTTTGGGTTTTTTTTGGCATGTTTTTGTTGTGTGGTGTTTTGGTTTTGAACACCTCCACCCCCCAACCCCCCTGCAACACAGTGGAATTATAATGTATTTATAATCATGCACTGTTGTAGTTGTAATCTATGGCAATTGTAGACATAGATTTGTCAGATCCTCCATATTTATCTTCTTAAACAAAAATATTGTTTAGAACTGGCTCAGTCTAAAGATGCTAAAGGGCTGTTGTTTCAACGAGTTTGGCTTCAGAAATATGTTGTCTGAATGGGTACTGGCATGTACTGCAAGCTTTTTTCTGATGCCCAGAATGCACAATATATATTAACCTACATAACTGTCTTATAACACATTTTTATAATCTTTAACTCTTTATTCATGTGCTTTAAGGCATCAACTGTGTTTCTTACAGCCAGATATTTGGACTCCTACCTATCTACCTCCTAAATGAGCAGGTGTGACCTCATACACTTAAAGTGACACATGGGAGATATTTCTGGGTTTATCAGTAATAAAGAGCAAGAATTGCTTACTTTTCTATCTGACCTTTTTGCGTCGGGGGGAGGAGAGTTGGGGATGGGTATCACTGTACTCAGTGGTTCAATCTGTCATGTGCCTGTGTCCAAGATGTCATGGCTGACTGACTGTGCTGTATCTCTCTGGATGGCAGAGGCAGCTGTTAAAGGCTAATGTATGTTAACTTGTGCTCTTTTATCTCTATTCACCTTCCAAAACTTAAGGGAGGGTGAAATGGGGAGCAAATGACTGGAGCAGGAAGAGACTTGCGGGGCAGCCTTGGAAGAAGTCAGAGTGCATTGGGTTCAGTCCTTGCTTGGGCTCGAGAAGGGTGGGGGGAAATGATGTTATTTCTGCAAGACATCATTTCACTGTTGGTTTTCTGATAGAGGCTTTGAAAAAAAGGAAGGAGCCCAGGCTACCTGCTTCCTTCTTCTTCAATGAAGAAGCAGCACAGCCCCTTCTAAGTCTCTGGACTTTGGTTTACAGCCAGGCAAGTTAGTTCGTTCAGGTTATCTCCTCTTCTGAACAGGTGGCTAATCCACTAAATAATGAGCTTCCTTTTTAAAAAAACCTTCAAATGATGAAGCATTAGCTCCTAAACCACCTAGGGAAGCAGCATCTGGTGTGTCTATTAAGCCATATGCACTCAAATTCAATATAGCAACAGAAAAAGACTGGGTGAACGTTAATTAAGAAGTCCACTGATAATAAGAACTGACTCCTGTAGACATGATTGGTACTTGAAATACAGTTTGATTTTGAAAAAGAAAAGGAGGAAAAAAAGACCTAATTTACAAAAGCTGAACTTTGAATATTCTAAAAATGAGGATATTTTAAGGGGTAGGTTGTATTCTATTTCTAGAAATAGTACAATGGATTCTTTAATTTGTGCATCCACTGCCTTGTAGCTCAAGATCTGGCACCCAAATATTATTCCCTCCTGAAGATTTTGTCTGGGGAGCATCCTCTTCCTACATAGCAAGAGCACTGCCTGCTCTTTTCCTCTAAATTACTCAACTGGATGGGAGTGACCAGGTAAAGGAATGTTTTTTAAAAAACACCAAAACAGCCCACAAAAAAAACCCCAAAAGACCCCAACACATTTGCGTTGTGGATGGATGTGTGTTTAGGGGTGTGTGTGTGTGTGTGTATATATGTGAAGCTATGTGATATACATTTAAGAGATGACATTTGAATAACTTTTCGTAACTTGGTAAGGAGATGAAGATCTAAATATGGGTATTTGGCTGATAAACAGGTATTGTGCAGTGGTGCTCTGCAGTGATGGTAAGGATTTAGTACTGTGGATGGAGAAAAGGGATTTCAGATCCGAGATCAACACTTGGTGGATCCCATACTGGGGTATGTTCTGATCTCTTGGCCATGTCTGCAAGCCCAGCTGACAGGAAACTTCCCCGGACTAAGAAAGCAAAATCCACCAATCTCAATTTCAATTGCCTTGGCTAGCAGAGAGAGTGAATTTCATCGGTAAACATTAGTAGGCATGCACAAAAATAATAAATCATTAATTTGCCCTAGTATCTTTGCTGCAGTTTGATGTCCAGTTGTAGCAGAATCAGTTGGAGGACGCTGTGTTGTTTGTGATGAAAAATGTTAATTTATGCATTATAAGCTATTCTTAAGGTTTGGCTTTGTTTTAATCTTTGTCCCGCTCTCCCTTCTGGTGTGTTCCTCAGGGAAGCTTTGGCCAGAAGCCCCAGATGCTGCTATAAATTAACCTAAATAAGCAGCCATGGTGCTGTATGGGAAGAATGCAGCCAAATGTTTTGAGGGTATATAAAATATGTGCATCATCATCAAAGCTCATTGATGTGGACATTGTAATTAAAGCAGCTACCACGTGTTTTCCATGAATGTTTCCGAATGAAATTTAAAACTTTTAAAATTTTTCTCATAACTTTGACTAAGATAACCTTTTGTGGAGTGAAAGAACCTGGGTTTTGGACAGCCAGTGGAAATTATTTAAATGCATTAATTATCCAGCAATTCTTAGAAGAAAGATTATTTAGAAAAAATGGCTTCCATTGAAAAGTTTTGAGCAACCATAACTATAGGTGTATCTCAGTGCTTTGGTGTAAAGGAATCCAGATGATGAGTAACTAGAGTCTGTCCAGGTTCCTTCAGTGCCCATTGCTCCTCTTGGCAAAATAAACTCAAGGGTTCTAGTAACTATTTAGTAAATCTAGCAAATTTACAGATGTGTTGAAGACCATTTATACATGTCTTTTCCGTGTGTGGAGAGTCCTCCTTTATTAAGCAGGTCCTTTTTTCTATGCGTTTCTTCATGAGAAGTTACCAATCTGAGTTTCTTGTCATACCAAAGCCAGGAACAAAAAGCAAGAGATAAAACCTTCTCCTCTTGCAGCACAACCGCTGCAACTAACATCTTGATGAGAAAGGAATGGTATCTCTTACATATATTTTAACATGTGCATATCATAATCATCTAGGTTGGAAGGGACCTTTAAGATCATTGAGTCCAACCATCAACCTAACATTGCCAAAACCACCACTAAACCGTGTCCCTAAGCACCACATCTGCCTATCTTTTAAATACCTCCAGGGATGGTGGTTCCATCAGATCTCTGGGTGTCCTGTTCCAATGTTTAATAACCCTTTCTGTGAAGAAATTTTTCCTAATATTCATCCTAAACCTTCCCTGGCACAACTTGAGGCCATTTCCTCTTGTTCTATCACTTGTTGCTTGATGTAGCAGAAGGAGCGATGCACTTCACTCGTAGAGAGAAGCAGCAATACATTTATTGATATAAAACACGGATTTAACAAAGTTTGATGGTAAATGTGACAGTGTTTTAACAAGATTTGAGATGGCAAGGCACACTTCGTTATTTACTCCGTAGAGGACAGGGTCAAAGAGAGCTGCCAGGGAGACCTTCCCGTTGAGTCAAGGTTTCAGAAAGGACCCCCTTGCTTTCTGAACTCCTTCTCAGAGAGGAGTCTAGGTGCGGCTGGATCCAATCCTAGTCCCAGACTTTTTCAGTGGTTTATGTCTAAAGGATTATATATGCACAATCAATCCTTTATATCATTTAGCTAAGATTTCAAAGTTTAGCATGCTGTTAGTCACTTACTGAGGATGTGTTGTGGCAAGAAATCTCTGAACCTCAGAGTAACCTTGAGGGTATCCCCACTCAAGGAGAGATCCCGGCATGTAGCCCGCTGCCATTCAGGAGAGCTCAAAGGGCTCTTGGGCTGTTCACTATTTATGGGGGTA
Organism: Burhinus bistriatus; assembly: GCA_013397275.1. Taxonomy (NCBI): domain Eukaryota; kingdom Metazoa; phylum Chordata; class Aves; order Charadriiformes; family Burhinidae; genus Burhinus; species Burhinus bistriatus. Next base: position 129,785 of record VYXH01011827.1, on the reverse strand, counting down.
AGATGATTGATCTGTAGTCATATTTGCATATTGACCACAGAACCAGCGTTGCTCAAGTTAGCCCTTGGCCCATTGTGTTATCTGTCTCCCTGAAACCATGTTGAGCCCCGGATGCTGCCATCACGACTACATGCACCCATTATGACCACCATGGGTGGTTATTGCTTGGACAGGGTTATGGGAGATAAAGATCAGGTTGGCGCAGCACCTTGGGGTGGGGAGCGCACCATCACACTTGGGAGAAGAGACCAACCCCCACCTCACTATCACCTCCTTTCAGGTAGCTGTAAGAGTGATAAGGTCTCCCCTCAGCCTGTCCTTTTCTCCAGACTAAACAACCCCAGTTCCCTCAGCCACTCCTCAGAAGACTTTTCCTCTAGACCCTTCACCAGCTTTGTTGATCTTCTTTGGACATGCTCCAGCACCTCAATGTCTTTCTTGTAGGGAGGGGCCCAAAACTGAACACAGTATTCAAGGCAGGGCCTCACCAGTGCTGAGTACAGGGGGACAATCACTTCCCTAGTCCTGCTGGCCACACTATTCCTGATACAGGCCAGGATGCCTTTGGCCGTCTTGGCCACCTGGGCACACTGCTGCCTCATATTCAGCTGGCTGTTGACCAGTACCCCCAGGTCCTTTTCTGCTGGGCAGCTTTCCATCCACTCCTCCCCAAGCCTGTAGTGCTGCCTGGGGTTGTTGTGACCCAAGTGCAGGACTCGGCACTTGGCCTTGTTGAACCTCATACCATTGGCCT
>VYXH01011827.1:109621-127873 GCA_013397275.1 Burhinus bistriatus | reverse complement strand
AAACCAAAAAAAAATAATTTTTTTTTTTTTTTTTTTTTTAATAGTCTCTGCATGACAGCGCTTCAGCAGCTCTCCTTTAGATCCCAAAGGCAGGATGCACGTTTCTGGTGTTACAAAGGAAGCAATTTTCCCAGCCCACAGCAGAGAGTGATTGTTGCTCTCATGTTTGTGGGGACAGTAGTTATCACCTTCCCAGATATGAACAGCATCAAAAGAGCCTCTGTGTTATGACAGTAAGTGGAATATCTGAGGCATGAGGCATGGAGATATGCAGGATGCATGCAAGCTGCAGCTTGCCTTGAGACGCAGGCATGTCTACTTGCTCGTAAAAGGTAAATGTATTTATCTCAAAGGCAGAATTGTCTTGTAGAACAGTGTATGCTAATGGCCAAGAGGGCTGACCTACTCAGTAGGACCCTGTTCAGTGCATATGCGATACAGAGGAGGCCTGTATATTGGCATTCAGACTGGGAGCCGAACTACATAGTCTCAAGGGATTAAGCCAGCCCTTCTCATTGCATTGCTGTCATGAGAGCTACCCAAAACCAGAGGTCTTGGGTTGTTGTTGGCTTTGTTTTGTTGTCTCTCCTCTCATCTCTCCCTGGTTGATAAGCGCAGCCCTTCCAGGTCCTATCACGGAGAAGTCAAAAAGGAATCTGCAGGTGATGTTTTGGAACTGGCATTATTGTTTGCAGCAAAACCATACAATGAACCCAAAATGGCTTCTGCTTGGCTGTCAGTGGCAGCAGCCACTGCCGTGCCAGACTTGGTAGCATCTCCAGACATTGTGAGCCCCCTGAGTTACAGACTGCTGAGGGCCCAGTCAGTGTTGATTGTTAATCTTCTTTCAGATTTTGTGATTTCCATTCCCACGAGTGTCCCTTTCCATTTCACTCCCCAGAAATGAATAGAGTCAGAAGTTTTGGAAGGGTTTTGGCTTCGCTTCTAGTGATAGGCTTGGATATGGTATAATGTGAAAGTAGCCTTCCTGTGTTGTAGAGAAGTATACTCCTAGCAGTGTGCTGGAGTGGCCAGGGATAAATCACTGCACAACTTGCCCCTGCTGGGAAGGCTTACCTATTAGTCAGGTAAGTGGATTTGCCTTGAAAACATCCAGAAGATTCAACTGTTGATGGTTTTAAACTGCACGAAGCAAATCTGTGCATGTACGGGAGGACTCTCCTGCTTCATTCACCTAGAAGTAAGGTTGAAAGTTATTAAAAAGGGTCAGAAATGCATTTGACACCTGCGACACAAACACGCGCAAATCTCCATCTTGGAGGAGGGAGGGCCTTCAGGTAATGGGATTTAGGAGGTTCCTCTACTCTTTAAGACCTTGTTAGATGATGTGATTGCCTTGCCACCTAGTAACAGGCAAATAACGAGACTTTTGACAGCTGTCACTTGGCAAGGGAAGCAAGTGAAGTTAGATGATGGTGATAAATTGTTTGCCATGTTGGCTGCAGAAGGGGTTAGGACAGGGCAATTGTCTGCCTGAAGCGATGCAGAGCAGGTGCACTTGCACCTTTGCTCAGTAATGGGAAGTGCATTATATTAGACTTAATCTGTGCATGCATGTGAGAGTGAGCGCTGCAAGGTATTGTGGGGTTATTATTGTCATAAAATCCTTAAAAAGCAGGGGAAAAAAACAGGTAGTAAACAGAAATATGTTGATTTCTCTGGCAAGGTCAGTACAGCTCCAGAGTGCAGCATTGCTGTGTCAACTAGTGACAGGAAGTTCCTGGTCCTACATTTCTTTTTCTCCTCTTATTTTTTTTTCCCTCAGTTTTCTCTATGCAAAGATCTTTTTGCCTCCTCCAGCAAATGCCCTGCACCTTTCCATCATGACTTCAATTCTCTCTCACTATGGATTTCTTGCTTTCTGCAGTCCCTCCTTGCCTGTGAACCAGTACTAAAGCTGACTTTTCCCCATGTCACGTCAAGGGAGGGGATGCTGGGCAGTGTTGCTCAGGATGGGATGCTGCTGCAGGGGAAAACATCTAGAAAGGGGTATACCTCTAGGGATGTAAAGTACATTTAGTGGAGCAAAGCTCACCAGGGTTGGTCCAGAAAAATGGTGCAACTGTGTAAAGGAAATACATCTGGACCTTTCCAAAGGGAACTGTTCTTGGGACTGGAGTTGGAGGATCAGCTAAGCTTTTCCTGACCGAATCCATCTTATCTATAGGATTTTGTTTTCTTCCCTGCGTTTACTGCTGGGGCCAAGGCCAAGAGCAGATGCTTCCCCAGGTCCCCAGTTGCTGAGAATGTGGCAAGTGGGGTCTTTGAGCTACATGCATACCGCACTTGAGGTGAGCTGAGCAAACGCTCTCCTTGCTTCAGGTGGTGTCTGTAATGTAAAGAATGTATACGTTCATTTGTTTTTGATTCAGTTTTGAGCAGAGTTAATCCTGGGTCAAACAAAATTATAGTGCAAATCCTAAACCAGCAAATCTTTTTCCAGACTTTCATGCTGACTCCTTAGAAATAGCCACTCGGCAATGTGCATTGCTGTGTAGCTACGCAAGTCTGGCTAATTTTGGTTTCCCAACTAAATCCTCGTTGGTTGTTTTGAATTTTTAGAGTGAGAATTCCAAGAGAAGCAAACTAAAGTTAGATTTCTAAACCTGTATGCAGGCATGTAAGTGAAAGGTGTGGAGTAAAACCTCTATCCCACTGAAGCTACTGGTAAGCCTTTGGTCACTCCTGATTTTCTGTGAGGGCTTATGAAATTCCTAGGAGTGGGTAGGCACTGATGCTTACAGCACAAGACACAAATCCCACACTCCTTTCTTGCCTTAGTGTAGGACTTTTCAAAGCAGTCAGTGGTACTGGGAGTGATTTGGGCTTGGGTTGTCAGATCGTTAAAGACTGGGCATTTAAATGCATTTAGGTGTTCAATGACTGGACGTGCATGACTTTGAAAACCCAATTCTGGCTTAGAAAGTTTTCCCCCAACATCTTACTGTTAGAGTAAATGAATGTCTGCAAAGGGTGCAAAGTATTTGTTAAATTGGTGGCTTTTTTATTTTTAGAGGCCAAATGTTGCCATTTTCCCTCTAGGAGGGAGCAAGCTCTGGTAGCAGCTCAGAAACATCCCCTCACTGAATCCAAAGTGATCCAGAGAAATTTGCTGGACTTGGTTATGGAAAAAAATAAATGCCTGCTTAGGCAGTATCCTTTATTAAATTTGAATTTGTAGCGTGGGGTGAAAAATGTCTCTCTTCATAAAGGGTATACTTTATGAATCAATTCTCTGTGATGGTGGTTGATGGAGGCTTTATACAGAGCGTGTGCTTGGGAATTTAACTTGAGCATGGACATAGCTGCAAAATTTCCTTATGTCTATCTTTCTTAACTCATTGCAGCAATATTTACCTGCCTTTGTACCTCAGCAGCAAATAATTGCATAGGAAGGAGATCACAAATATAATTGCCTCCCTACCCCCACCCCCCACCCCAGTTTACTCTTAAGAAATATTAATTGCTTGTAAAGCTAGAGGTAGATAATGGAGAGGGTGAAAACAGAAGGGGGAGGCCAGGAGGGAGTCTGTGATCCAAATACCTGCACAGCGGGGGTACAGCTGAAGGCACTGTCAGATCAAAAGTAATCACACTGCCATGAAACTCATAGCTAAACACCCGGTGTCCCAGTAACAAATGTTGTCACTACACAACAAAAACAAAAGGATTTTTTATGCATATGCCTTGCTAGGATGCTCACTTGCCTGCAGCCCCTCATTTTCTCACTTTATCTGAGTGCTGGCGGGTCGGATCCTGCTTTCAGGGCTCACCCAGGGGCTATGGCATGCAGGGACTCCGGCATTGCAGGGGACATCAGGCATAGAAGCCTGTTCTGCAGTTAGTGCTACATGGCTCTTGAGATGTACCTTGCGAATAATCAGTTGATATAGTAACACAATCAAACAGTGAAGATTTTAAAAATACTTTGGTTTCTGAATTTCAAATTGCAGTGAATTTTTTTTTAGAGCAGGTGCTGTTATGGTGTGAGAAGAGCTGGCTGGAGTGACAGCATGAAATCTTCCAGTGCATGTAGACCAGCACGATTTCCCATGCATATGGATGAAGAGGGGAACTATTTGTATTTTCCCCAATAGGCTCTACCGATGTCTGACATATTACCACAGGTCTTCCAGCAGAATAACAAAGAAAACAGTAGTTTTCCTCCGTGGTCTCATCGACTCTCTCTAAGAGTTCTGGCTTGGTATTAACAAGTAAACAACGTTTGCTTCTGCTACATTGCGTTATGCTACAGAGATAAAATAAAATTACCAGGAAGAGAAGGTTTTATAAATGAGTTACTGGTTTGTTTTTTTTCCTTTCTTTAAACAACCCAAACCAAATGCTGCCAACTGAAAGGAACAAGAGGAGAAGTCACTGAAGGAGGAGGTGATTGGATATATATTTATTGCATTTGTTAGAAGTACATTATTGCTGATGCAATGAAATAAGAAAATTGTTTAGGCTTGCCTGAATGAGCATTACTTTATCTAATCAACCTTTTCTAAATTGGTCTTAATGTACTTCTATAAATACATTAGTTCCAAATCCCAGGTTGTGTGGGCAGCATCAATTCTGCTCTGCTGTGGCACTGAAATGATGTGCCCACCCTTTTATTCCACGTTGGAAAGCATTATACTCTTTCTTTCCCCCCCCCTCCCCCCCTCCTCCTGAAAAAGAGGGGTTTGGAAATAAGTTGGAAGGATAATGGATCATGTGTGGCTGACTGGGATGGGTTATTTAGTGGTGGAGTGCCAGGTTCTCTGTAGGCAGGCTGCTGAGCGTAAGCGTGAGCTGCTGTATGCGTAGGGCTAATTTTGGTGACCCTTTCATAGCCTTCTCATGTCCTTCAGACCAAGAGGACTCGGCATCCTTGTGCCCATGCGGTCTGTGGATTGAGTTGCTTTTCCAGGAGCATGGGAAGCCAGAGTGCTTTGGCATTCAAGTACTGAGAAAACTCTGTGGCTTAGGACTCTTCAGATTGCTGCCAGGCTCGATTTTGGGGTTTTTAGAAGATAACCTCCAAAATGTGACCCAGGAGGCTGATATCATGAGGAAAAAGAAGGATGCGCTGCCAGAGCTTAGTATAACCTCAGGCAAAGGAGCTGTGGTGGTATTGATTTGGGCGAGGGAAAGGGAAGAGCTGCAGTCAGACTCCGAAAGGATCCGTGTGGACATTGCCCCGAAGAGCTGGGATCAGGGGCTAAGCTCTCCTCCTTGCGCCAGTGGGCAAGGAATTTTCTGGCTAAGCAAACAAAGGAGGGTTTGAGCGCAGGCTGATGGTTTATGCCTTGCTAGCAGAGCATGCAACTTCTTGCTCCTACCGGAAATTAAGCTGGGAGTATTCCCTTAAACACATTAAGTGGTTGTAATTATGTTGATATTAAGCTGAAATGATATATCTAAAGGTCTTCATGTGTGGATCATGAAAAAGCTAAGTAGTGTTACAGGGCTGGGAAGCAATAAACCATGGATTCATGAAAAAAAAAACAACAAACCAACCCCACCAACCCTTGTCAGTTTTGCCTTTGATAAGCAGTTAATTTAGCTCAGAATTGGCAGAATTCCCTGTAGTTTGTGTAGGGAATTTCTAGGTTGCGCTGTGAACATCAGAGTAATATTTGGTTATCTAAGACAACAGACAAGTGTTGGAGCATGACAGCTATTGGGAAAGCAAATTCCAAAGACAGGTTGAATCTGAATATATTATAGCGTAAAGGCTGCTATAGGTGTGTGTGATGGCAGAACAAAAAGCAGGATTGTTTTAATTCATGATAGTAGAGGCTCTGTCTACGTTAGCAGGTGGGATGACACATTGGGGGTGTATTCATAGGGTGAAGCAGAATGCTGTGCATCTTGCAAGGCCCCTGCTTTGCACTGGCTGTGGCTTGGCCCCTTGGAAGACCCTTGAGCATGGTAAGTGCACTCCTAGGGCACATCTTCGGGTTGAGTTTTGTCCCCCTATGAATCCATTTTGCACATTTGGTATTGTGTGCTGAAGGGTGGCAAGTTGGGATAATGGAGAGGTTCACTTCAAAAATACACTCCTGAACCAGATGGGCAAGGTAAGTACATTTACGTTGTAATTTGCAGCATTTACTTTGTTCATACGTGCCTTATTTAAGCAACTGTCTGTTTTGGCACTAAAACATGGTATGGTTGGTAGCTTTGCTAAACCTGCACCTGTGAACAAGGGTGTCTTTCCCCCATCAAACCATGACGCACTCTTACAGGACTGTGTTTTGAAGATCCTCTTGTGAGTGTACAGTTCAGCTAGCCAACAGGTCTGTCCAAAGGAGAGACCTTTAGCAAGCAAAAATATGAATGCTACAAAGAGAGGCAATGAAAGCAGCCCGAAATCTGTTTCTGTCATCTGAGGAGGGTTTAGGAGGCCTTATTGTCCCTCTGTGACGTTCTGATGCTGGTATGGAGGTATCCTAATGAAGCTATATGGAGAAGATAAATGATTTTATATAATTCATATAAATTTATTATGTGGGGGAAGGTGTGTGGACTGACATGTATTTTTGTGACAATAACCAGGATTTTTATTCATAACCAACACTCTAGCAGGGTGCTTCCCATTCCACTGTATGACCTCAAGGGGTTGTGTAAGCAATAGCATTTGATGCTCAGTGGTTGGAGAGCAGCCCCGGGTAAGACTGGTTGGGGAGCTGAGCCATGAGAAACCCAAAGCTAACACAAAATTAAATCTGTGATTTGGAAACTGCAGCTGAGGAGCTCATGACTATTCATTTTAGGTGTTAAAACATCTGTGGGGTTGGGGATTAGAAGGTGAGATGCTGCAAGGGTTGCAAGGTAAGGTCTCTCGCGGGTGAATTGGTGTGTAGGGAGGTGGAGCTATTTCACTGGGGGACTTTGCGGAAGAGCAGCCTTAAGAAATTTGACAACAAACAGACCATATTTGATCCCCACAAGGCGATATGAGAAGTTTAATGCATAGCCATCTGCAAAAGCAAAAACATCATCATTTATAACCTTTTAAGCAGCAATCTCATTGAAGGGAAATAACAGATAGCAATCTGGTTATTTATTTATTTGACATACTTTAAAAGAGATGAGAGCTAGTTTCTACATTTGTTCATCTTCAGAATGACATACAGCTCTCCGAGTAAGCCACACATAAGTTTCATAGACCATGGCAGTATATTTTGGTTTTTTTTAAGAGCTATTGGGTAAATCCAGAGACTAGCAGATAATATACTCAGCTTGAAAATTATAAGCACGGAGATATGAAAGCCATTCCTTTCCCTGCTGTTGAAATGGGAAGATTAGTGGAAATGTCATGGCTTAGAATTCATGAAGCAATGTTTCCCTAATCAGCCATCAGACTAAATTGCCAGAATACAGTATATTTGTGTTTATTTCTTTTATATAAAAAGACTCTGTCTAAAGGCATGCTGAAACAGGTGTTGTAAAATATGTGCAAACCCTTATACATAATGTTCTGTATTATAAGGCTTACCTCCTAATTTTGTTGTGTCTGTGATTAGCTTCTATAAAATAGCTCAGCATACAACTTGGTAAATACTTGCCATAGCGTGCTCTGCAGGAGGGGGCCTGCCAAAATGCAGTGCTGCTCACTGCCCATTTACCTTTGCTGGGGGTATGGCCCGCATATGGTGGTGCTGCATCCTTTGGCTCTGGAGCAAGTAGGAGGTAAAGGTTTGCTTTGCTTTGAAAGAGGTCTTGGCAGTGCCTACAAGTAGTTTGCTGCTTCCAGGTGCAAGTGGTGACATCTGGGTTGATGCGTCCATATTGTTTCTGTCATTCTTGGGAGACATACCTATGCTAGAAAATGCCAGATTTAGGAAGAGTGGGGGATGGAATTTGTATAAGCATGTCCTATACATATAAATATATATACACACAAACACACATGCCCTGCTGCTTCTCAGATGGAGGTTTCTGCCCATTCGTGTCTGGACACTAATTAGGATGAGTGAATTAGCAAAAACCATAACAAATTATTTAAACTAATGAGCTTGCTTCACTGAAGCAGGTGAGGGAGAGATCACTCCAGCTCCTCTGCTGGCAGATCTGGAGGGGCAGTAACTTCTGACTAGGAGAGCATTTGGGGCAAATAAACTCTTCCCCCATTATAGCTGGGTACAGAAAGGAAATGGATGCCCTTGGCTCTTCCCAGGATGGGACAATCTTTGTGCTTCCCTGTTCTACAAAGGGAGCAGGCTGGAAAATAGCTCTGCTTACTCCTGAGGATGCTGTGCGAGCGGAGAGAGGAGAATGCTCCCTGGTAAAGGGAGCTCACGAGGTAAGAGATGAGGGACATAAAGCAGAAAAAGCACAAAACCTGATGGGACAACATAGGATACCTCCCCATTTAGCAACCTTGTAATGGGAACCCCATGGGTCCAATGAGTGTGCCAAAAAATATTGCATGCTATTTTGAGGTTGTATTACCTTTTTTTATCCAGCATGGGCAAAATTCATGTTCTCTGCTCTGGGCTGAGATCTGTAGCGGTGCAGGATATTAGTACTTTTCCAATTACAGTGCTGTGGTGGTAGGAGACTTCCATGCATCCCTCTTGCTGCTAGAAGGCTGACAGCATGTGCTTATGCCTGCATGTGTATTAGCAAGGGTTATTAATTTCTTTTGGATGCAAAACTAAAATTAGTATCCCTTGGCTTTTTCCTAGCTGAAAATGGCTTTTTAAATATGTAAGAATCAGAAATCTTTTTTTTTCTTTTTTTTTTTTTTTTGATACCTGGTTCCTTTCCTGAGCCTATCATTGACGTGATCATTTGTCATTAGGAACAGTGGGCAGGAGGTTAATTGTAATTGCGTGGTCACCTGGACTATTGTGTGATTTGAAGAAGAGTTTCTCTGCTGTGTCAGGTCCAACAGTATATTATTTGAAAGCATTAGTGCCAGGTTGCTCTTTAAATCTGCCAGGGAACTGAGGAAGAAGTGATTTAAACCTTCGATTTAGTGCTCTCTTCTTGCTGTCCGCTTCAGGCCACTTTACTAGCAATAGCAGAATGTGAGTGGAATTAAAATACAGAATTTTTAAATAAAATAAAATCAAAAGTAGCAACCAAGAAGGTGGAACCCTTCATCCTGGTAACTTAATACCATGTATCTTTGTTGACAACTCTATATGTAAATCACTAATTATTCTAAACTATTCAGTTCCCCTTCAGGAAATCCAGACTTCAACATTAAAGGCTAGCTATAAGGAATTAAAGCCTTGCACCAATTCCCCACAGGTTTTATTAAGCTGCAGAGAAAACCCAAGGTTTTTTTTTGCGTCATGAATAACAGATAGAGGGGTCAGCAATTTACCTACATCAGTGGAGATTACTGGGTTTGGGGCCATAATTGTAAGCACTTTACAACTTCAGTAGTACATATTTTCTACCTCGGTAGAGCACCAAGGAAAGGAGGACATGACTGGCTCTGCTTAGCCGAGGTCTCCTTGCATCGCTTTATGCGAGAGGTCATGTCCAGGAATGCTGTGAAGGTGCACAACTGATCGGGAATGTCTGTGTTGGATGGTTTTTGACACGGACTTTTTCCCACCTGTCTCTTTTTTGGGATGGCAGGTCATTTGCAGACCTGCCTGGTGGCCAGGACTGGGTTTGGTGGCTTCAGCACTGTCTGATCCAGCTATCAGGCTTGTGGTTTGGTAGTGCTCCCAGACTGAGCTGTAGGTTGATGGGTTTGCATATGTGATGGTGGTACGTGCCCTCCCATAGCCATGGGATGGCTGTCTTGTCGATTGATGCATTTGAACAGCACCTGGATGGCCCTGTGTGAGCCGGGGTGTGGCTGGGTGCAGCATGAGGGTTGTGGTCTGTCGTGTTTTGAACCATGAAAACTGTGTGTTGGGCTGCATGGCCTTTGAAAGCAGAGGGCAGGAAGAAGACGCCTCTCTGCAGCCTAGTGTAGATGTGGCGTGAGCAGGTATCATGCATCCTGGAGGAGGTGAAGGCAAGCCCTTGCCTGGTTGTGTAGCCTGTAGGCAGCACTGGTGTGGCTGATGCTGTGTGGAGTGCCTTTGGCATGTGCCGAAAGGTAAGGTCTGGTTAAAACCCCACTACTTAACACCTTTGTTCTGGATTTTAACTCAAGTTATACATTCACTTTTGCTTTTAAACTCCTCTTGAAGGCAGTCTTGCAGAGGTGCAGGAATTGCCCAGAGGATCAGAATCCCTTCGTTACCTTCATTCACCAGCTAGTTATCATAAATCTCTAAACTCTGATTACCGTCTTGTTTAAATGCTATATGCATTTTCTGTTGTTTCCTCTTTGTAGCTAATTCTTACTGTATTTAATTATAAGCTATCCATGTGCTTCTGATCCAAAGTTCTTTGCAGGGAGAGACAAGCTGAAGACTTCTAAAATTGGGGCGCCATAAGCAGAGCATGTTCCTACATTATCCCTGGAAGAGGCAGCTTCATCACCTTCTGCTTCTTTCCTCAGGCTGAAAAAGGGCAGCCTTGGAAATCAAAACTTGCTATTTAGATTTCTTCTTAAATCTAATTTCTCAGAAGCATAGGAGAGATTTCCATGCCCACCCCCCCCTAAAAAAGAAGATCAGCCAAAAATCCTCCTGTGGATGAGTGTACAGTGATCCTGATGGCCTCTCCAACGCTCACTTTTTGTCTTCTTTCTCCTTTGCCTTGTGTTTATATTATTCTTGGCCACCTTTCTTGAGGGAGCTATTGATTAAAGGATGCAAACTGCCTCAGATCCTGCATATCAAGCTACTCTTTTTTTCAAGTTGCTCAGTATGTGAAGAGAATCCATTTTTGCACTGCAGTACAGCTTCACCCAGATACCTGGTCCCTCCATCTCTCTCGCCCCTCCCCCACCCCTTTACCCTCCGATCCTGCTAAATGGACATCTTGTCAAATCCTGTTTGCACAGACTGACAGCTGTAGAGGTCTTGGAGAAAAAGCCAGATCCCTGCACATGCACCCTAACAAACAGAATCAAAATGTCAAGGCACAAGTGAAATATATCACTGTGCTTCCCTGTCAGATTTTGCTAATATCACCTGGATAAATAGACAGAGGAACACCTGCGGCAAGTTAACCTATTTTTATTAGCACTTGTTTCACATATTTATATTTGGTTATGAATATAGGGACTGCTGGGAAGAAAGCTTTCAATTATTTCCTGGCAGGATGAAATGCCCCCTGTTCTTCATGCCAAAAGACAGTTGGGGCAGTGAAGTCGCTTTCAAATAGCACAGCAATTAATAAAGAAAGAAAAAATAATTTCACAGTCTGTTGTTAAATTAGCAATTCTTCAGAGTGTCTGGAGTTCCTGGCAGAATTAATATGCACTCTGAAGCCTTGGGCAGCCTTGGTGCATATCATTTACCCGGCAGCTGTAAGAGCAAAATGCAGAGATGAGGAGAGGTCCTCAATTGCAAGGGAAATACTTGAATTATCTGTCTAGTAATCATTCAGCAGCCTTGTTCACAAATAATCAAGAAACATTTGGATTTGGATTACATCCCTTGTTCTTTCAAGACAAAAGTAGCAGAAACACTGGCTGGAAAATGTGTTAAGTAAGACAGGCGGGGAAAAACGGGCAGGGAACAATGTACATTTGAGCAGGGAGAAGAAAATATACAATAAAAGTGCAATAAATTTCCCTTGTATTGAAGGGGAATGTTTTATAGCAGCTTTCTGCAAATTGAATGCATCTACATAAATAATGTAGCAACACATTTAATTGCAACTATTTATTTTTAAATTTGGCTGCATGACCAGAGAATTTCTGTGCGGAATAACGAACCTTGTGTTTTTCCTACTTGTGCAACTTCTAAAAAATAAATTGTGAATGGTATTTGGGCTGAGTGTCAGAACCTCAGAAGTTCCTAGCTGCTCTCTAGTGCATCTGAAAAGAAACCAACATCCAGAAGTGCATCTATATGGAATGAATGCTGGATATTGGAGAGACCAAGAGATGACAGAGACAAAAACATTACCAGTCCTTACTTGTGTCAGGAAACTCCCATTTGGTCTCTCAGTGCAAAGAGTACCACTTCAAAGAAAAGAATATTTACTGGGCTTTTTACATTTACCTTCTGTTGGTTGAGCTGTTGGTGTTTGCATATTCAGGCTTTATTCTCAAAAAGGCTAGAAACATCTTTTCTCTCTCTATTTTTTTTTCACAACAAGACTGATTCTTCAGATTCTCCTGCAGTCTCCACATTTCAGGGCTGCTGAGAGGACAAGCAACATCCTTCCGTGCCACCCTCGCCCACTGAGTACCACAGGGTAGATGCCACAATACTTAACAAGGCTTTGAAAACAAGATGTCGAAGAGGAGCTGTGGGATAGCAAACTGTTGGGGGCAGTTCTGTATGAGACATAAGATGAGTAGGTTGCGCTCTTTTCTTGCAAGGCGTAGGTATGCCAAACCCGGGGCGCAATGCCCTTGTGCCCACATCAGCTGCTCCCCTTTCTCCCATCTTGTTATCTTCTAGTCTTCCCTTGAACAAATCGAACATGAATGGTTTCTGTAAAGCAGAAGTGTTGGGTTTTTTTCCCAAACCGCCTTAAGAAGACTGTTCAAGTTCATGCGATGCAAGGGTGTGGAGATGCAGCAGAAATCACAAATAAAGATAGACCTGAGTTTCCAGGGCAAACAGGCTCGTGTAGGCAACGTAACTGGAGAGCAAGCTAAGCTACATGTGAGCAACAGTATCCCCATATAATAGTTAGAGAATTCAATCTCCGTAAGTCAAGCTTTGGCAGCTCAAAACCTTAAATAAAAAGCCTGTGAGAATGGCCAGCATCGCTGCTGCAAAGTGTGCTTCAGGCTAGTGCTTTATGGTATGGGGAAATGGATTTGACGGGAAGGAGGTTGTGGTGAGGCTTTGTGTCGCAAGAGGGAAGGCAATGTTTGCTTTGCTTTACTTTTTGCTTCACATCTGAATTTCTGGAGCAGTTGCATATGTCAAATGGCCATTTTAGGGGCAAGAACAAAGCCCATGGGAAGAGGCAGCGGACAGGGATGTTAGCAGGACATCTCCCTCCCATGAGTAGGATTCTTTTGTCTCAGAAAAGTACAGTTTTATAGTCTGACAAAATAAATATCTCCTTTGGATAACTGCGTATTTTTTTTCTCTGGGGTTTTGGTGTTTTTCTGTTTGGTCAGTCACAGCAGTTCTAGCTAGTTCATGGTAAGGATGGTCCAACTCCAGCATTCAAAGCCAGGAGGCCACCTGACCAAATAGTATTGAGATTGGCTCCAAAATCAGGAGGTTTAAAGTGTGAAAGTTGTATTCAGTTAACTTGGGTTTGAGCATGTTTGTTCATATGCAGCAAGTTTTCCTCCAGAAATGGGAGAGATTGTACTGAAATAAATTTGCTTTTTGCAGGGCTGCAGGATTGGAGCTCAAAGAAAAGCTCACAATATTGTCGGGCTGTTGTGGGAAGAGCCCAGCAATGCCTCAGGTTGCACTTTGTTGAGCTTCTTCCTAAAGAGGATCTGTTTGGTGGAGTTATGTGGCAAGGCAGATGAACTGTGAAGTGTTGCAGTGTTCACCTGACCCAAAGGAGTAATTTAGTCAACTTAACAAATAATGTCAGTATTTTTATGTCTGGTTAATTAAACTGAAATCATGAAGTGTTGTATCTGCATGTGCTAGGATAACCGCTTGGTGTTTCTGCACTTCGTTGTGTTTGTGTAGCTTGCTCAGCTTTCCTCATTAAATTTCTCAGGGTATTAATACTTGCCATGTCCTCCTTGCACACACTGTTTGATTTGTTGCCTCCTAACCAAAGCCAAAGCATCTCATGGTATGCATATCAGGGCAGAATTTAGCTCAACAGGAACTGCATCTGTAACTCCAACCAGTGTGCTCCAATGCGAAAACCCATGAGCTTCTGCAGAGGGAGGCATGACTGAAGGGAGATGTTCCCCAAGAGACAGGTCCACGTTGCCTTGTGTGTGCCTCTAAGCTGTCTACCCACTGCAGAATTGGCTAGCATCCCGTGTGTCTTAAATTTGAAAACAAAACAAAACAAAACACTTTGCTGGAGTCACTTTTATGTGCATAAACCCATTTAGCACACTTAGTCCAGGTACCTCTGAATAAATCCTTCCTACCTTTTTTTGGTCAGAACAACTGTTAAAAGATCCATCCCCATTGGCCTCTGATGGAATTTGAATAGACGTGCCTGGAGTGAGAAATGTTCAGCCATAAATTACAGAGGAACAATTTCAAAATAAATTGTCTGCAGCCAGTCCTACCAAATTTACCTCCTGAGACTGATGGTCATAAAGCTAGCAGCAAACAAGCCCTTAAACATTTGAGGCAGGGTTTGAAAGGATCCTTTTGTGTACGTGTTAGCATCACTGTAGGTTGGTGGGATGCTGCCTATTTTGGACCAAAATAGCCAGCAGAGGAAAGGCTGATAAGGTGGTATAAACCACCTAGATATATTGTCCACACAAATGAAGTTGTGCAAGGTAGAGCCAACCAGAAGGAAATATTTTAAGCATTTTTACTTCTCTTTACTGCCTGCATGCGTACAGTCTATTAGTTCAGGCTAAAACCTTGAAATGTTGGTAGAGTAAACGCACATGACATAAATCATCAAAATAAATCCTCCCAAACGTCATATTTCTTAACCACAATGGGATGCAGTTGTCCAAACCACAGCATAATTAGAGAATCTTTCTTTCTTTGCTGGCTGGGTTCCAGATTGCTATGGCAGACTGAACCAGAAGACTAAAACCCTTTTATTGTAGTACTGTGCCAGCAAACATGTGGCTTTGAAGAACCCTATTTTCCAGATTTTACTGACTGGTCTTTGCATTACTGTCTGTAATACGTGTACACAGGCGGACATAGGGCAGTTTGGGCTGCATCATTTTCAAGTTTGATCCTGTCCCCCTGTTTGCCATTCGGGATGATGCTTGTTATTGCTATTCAGTCAATGCTGCTATCAAACTCGAGGGAGTTCTGCAGCTTGTCCATCAATCCTCCCCTTGCTTAGCACGCAATGCAGCTTGAATGTTTAAATTGCCGTTTGCGTAACAAAGGATAACCTGGGGTGCGTGTCTTTTTGTGCAGAAACCCCCAAAACAGACTCTTGTGCCTCTTGGATTACGCACAAAGCCAGGCGTCTCAAGTTATGTTTACAAGTGTGCAGAAACAAATGTCTGTCTGCTGCCTTCTGTATCTTAAATTGTATTTTTCCCTTAGGTGCAGCATTGTAAATCATCACTCCCTCTGTTTAAGGGAGTAAAATGATTTCAGTTTGTCTTCATTAAAAAAAAAAAAGACAGTAATTTAAGCGCATCTTTGTCCTGCACCTCGGAGAACAAAGAAAAGATACACAAATAGATTTTTATAGACATAGAGATTTACAGAGATAGATATTTTATAGCTATAATAAGCAGAGAGGCTGTAGGAACAGGATGTGGGCTACCTTTTTTTTATTGTAAGCCAGATAGTTGGGGCTCAGTGAGACCAACCTAGATCTGTCCTTGTAACCAGAGTGAGGTGGACCACGGGTGCCACCTGGGCCGAGAGCCGTGGGAGCCCTTGTACACACTTGCAAGAGCATGCAGCCACTGGTCGCAGAAATTTGGGGTTTGCTAGGAAATGACACTTCATCCCAAGCAGTGCATTCTCTAGAAATATATCGGTTTCTCCCAGGGTTTTTCTGGACAGGAAAGTTTGGAAAAAAACCCACAAAACCAAAGCACACTGAGCCAGCCCTGCCATCAGCACAGTTGGTGGGAGCAACCTCGTGCAGTGCTGAGTGCTTTTGAAAAATCTTTGGTTTCCCCTAAGAGCATTTCTTTTCCATAGCTTGCTTTCCTTCTGTGTAATCAAACGATAGTGCAGATTTGCATATATGCCAGGATAAATCTCCATCCGTGCTCCTCCATCACACCATTGAGAGTTTAGGCTTGACTCAGGTTTTGCCTCATTGATTGCTTCAAAATCTTCTTTAGACCAAAGTCTGAATGTGCAGAAATATAGCCCATTAAAATCTTAATGTAATCACGAGCATTTTCAAATGCATTGTGTTCTAGGTATTTTTATGGCTTGCAAATGTAGCTGACTTGGGGATTTGATGAATTTTTCAAAGTGATGCCATGTGATGAAGTTCTATACTGTTTAGAAGAAACACATTAATGTCATTAGTGGCAGTTAATTCTTAGTTTTCCAGCAACTACGGTCATGTCATAAATTGCCATGTGACAATTTAGTGAGTCACGTGGTAGAAAAAGTGGTATTTCAAAGGGAGGAACTGAAAGTACTAATTTATATTCTACTTTTCAGGGTTGTTTTGGTATTCAGAGCTAGAGCTGATTTCAATGTGCAGTGGAGGTAATTCAGCCTGTTAGTGGGGGGGGCTGGACAGAGCAGCATCAAAATACTCAATGTTTTCTTAGGAAAGAGTATTTCCCACTTGAGATGCATGAATTGGCTTATATCCAAGGTAAGGGCCCTCAGATGCCCCACTTATCCAGCAAGCTACAGGAACTTGTTTAAAAGGACCTTTAGCAGGTCTTGGGCTGCAGTGTTGGGTACTGTAGTTGCCAAAGAACGCTGGCAAGTCCGCTGGACTCAAGCAAACCGGTAGCTTCGGATTACAGTGTTTTATTAGTGGGCATTTATTCAATTCCCTTCAAATCCCCAAGGCGTGCTGCAGGAAGCAACGTAGCCCTGTTGCAGATAGAGACGAACCCTAAAGGAGGTATAATCAGGGCATTTTACACATTTTTCTATAGCTTTATAGCTTTGGCAGCAATTTTGGTCTATGCCTGCAGTTCAAGGAGAGCTGTTAGAGAGGGCACGATTAGCTCTTGGGACCCTGCTTGTAAATTCTGCAGGAAGGTGCTCAATGGTGGGTTGCTGTAGTTCTTGAAGTACTTTTTAGGAGAGCCTGGAGATCATTTGTTTGTATTGGCTGGGAGACATGAAGATAGTCTGTTGTGGTTTTTGTTTTGTTTTGTTTTTTCTTGTAAGTAAAAATGCACGTCAGGAGCACAAGCTGAGGCTTGGAGTCGCTCAGCAGTTTAATTGATTCCACATTGTAAAGACCCTGCCTTGCTAAACCCTTCTTTAGGTTTTGGACACATCTAAGAGGCAGCAGCCCCCTGTTCTCAGTGCAGACGCTTCAGGGCATGGCAGCTCCAGAGACTAGAACAGGGATTGGTTTATTTGTAGCTTGTTTTTGCTCAAATCCTTCAACTCTCAAGACATATTCCCTGTACCAGAGCGATGTGCTAATGAAGGCAGAGTTGATGAGCTACAGAGCTGCTCTCCTTTCCGCTGAAAACATACAAACACACTCCCAACTTGTGTTTCAGGCGAGAGCTGGCTTGGTGTGGATTATGGGTCTGTCCATGGAACAGAGAGTTTTACAGTGCAGTTGATTCTAAAAGCTGTGGTGATTTGCACTGTGTGTTCAAAGGGAGTTTGTAGCCTGAAAAGGCAAATGGAACTAAAGGATATGAAGGAGAAGCAAAGGAGGCTTGCAGTCTGGGGAGGAAACCTCAGCTTCAGCCAGATAACCTGTGCTCTGTCTAGACTAGGCATCCTTATCCTCGTTAATTTTTGTTAGATTTTGTCTGTTAGCTTTATTTATGGATTAGCGGCACTGTCTTATGACATACTTGTGGTTTCTGATTACTGTGGAGACTAATTTGGTGCTCTGCAAGGGAGATGGTGTAATTCTTATTTGAGCTTTATTTTCTGGGATATATGAAAGGTCACTTTGCTGATCCTAAACACGTAAGTACGGTGAGCTTATCTTCCCAGCATCACAAGAGTGCGAAGGGAGTAATAGGTTGGACTTTTTTCATATCTCCTGGGGTTTCAAGGCTTATAGGGTCATGTTTCCTAGCTTTTCTCTCTCCAGGGACAAAACTGGAATTCCCACTAATATTAATTGGGTGGTTTTACTGACACAGCCATGTACGTGCCTGTGGATATGGACAGCCTTGGAGGTGGTCCTTGCTTACAGCACTTGCTGTCTGGGGTTGATGTGCATCAAAGGCACGGGGCAGCCAGAGAAGGAGAGGAGTCCTGCCTTTTGGATGCAGTCTTTAGCTGAAGCTCAGGGAGGGTTACAGGGATGCAGCTGCGAATCATTTGATGTTAAGGCTTGCAGAAAATAATCTGTCAAGTAGTCCCAGCTGTTTGATGTTATTGACTTGTTCTGCTTGTCTCCCGCCCCCCGCGGCACAGAACCGCCGCCACC
>VYXH01011827.1:39679-109553 GCA_013397275.1 Burhinus bistriatus | reverse complement strand
TACTCGCTGTCTCCAGTACTGATATAGTACATAAAGTTCAGCATGTCATTTGAAGAGGCCAGTTTTCATTGTAAGAGGACCAGTGATTCCTCCTCCATCCACCCATGTTTGAAGAGCTAGTTTCTATCAGCATGGCTCTTAGGGGCTCCTGTCTGCAAGGTATGAAGCCAGTTTCTGATCTGATTGCTGCCGGCTTAAGGGATCAGCTCACACCATTGCTCTGCTGAGAGGCTCTTGCCGCTATCCTTCATTGCAGCCATCTCTCTCTGGCACGTCCTGAAGTGTGCAAGCAAGAGCTTGCACAGACGTTAATGCTCCATGCCCGCAACATTTTGTGGTTGCTACTAAAAATAAAAAGAGTGAAATTAATTTGCTGATAATGGATGTGCTACTAACAGAAACACATCCCACTTGTACCTAACACCAGCAGGTTCTTTATGGCGTATTTGTTGTGTCTAAAAATACTCTCAATTTTTTTTTTCTAGCAACTAATTTCATTTAAAGACTATTTTCACACATCACTAGCTGTTAATCAGTTAAGGAGTTATCAGTTTTAATATTAGGAAGAAAGAAGCAGATCTCATCAACAGCTTAAAACTTCTGTTCAGGTAGCTTGCAGCAGATTATGGGGAGTCTTAGGCTCATTTTATTTCTCCTCCTTTTCCTGCCCCCTTGAAAAGAGAGATAGTACCATTATGTGCGTGACCGTACTGTGCTAGTTCTATGTATCCTTTCAAGAGCTGTTGAATTAGAAATACTGAGATAGAAATATAAGAAGACTAAAATAAGATTTAATTAGAAATTAAACCACAGACACCCATGTAAGTTTAAATAAAACCATGTATACTACATGAAGAGATTGTAAGGTTGACTGTCAGAAGAGGAATGATAAGATAAAGACCAAAACCCAAGGTATGTGAAAGGTAAGCTGTTTGTGGCCCTGTTCTGCTCTGAATCTAATTTCCAAAATACATGAGACATTACCACCAGTTGCAGAAAAATGACATGGTGCCAGCTTTTGGCTGTTGAGCTCCGCCAAGACTGTGCCCATTCAGCTACTGTGATACCTGCTCTGCAGTGTGGAAGCATAAGATGTTCCTGGGTCAGCTTTCATCTAACAGCATCCATTTCCTCACAGCATCCCTGTTTATTAGAGGACTGTTGCTTGAACCACCTCACCAGCTCTGGTGGTGGTCCTCTCCTTTGTGTTGTGTACAAAGCAAACATAGGAAAAGGTACAGAGAAGCATTATAATAGATACTAGTTATGCCTGAAACACCCACGCAGCTACGGCTGCTTCTGCTCCTGAGCATGGTGGTGCAAGTGTGGTTTCCATCAGGAGTGGTCCCCAAGCCGCTTGTCATGAGAGGCTGGAAGGCTCTGCTGGGGGAGCCCTGCAAATCCACGCTCTGTCCTCCCCAAAGCATCTGCTGCAGGGGTGTGGACTCAGCACGCCACCACTTGCTGTGGTAATGCTTGCATTTATTTTTATTTTCTGTCCTCCCTTTTTTTGCATATCCCATCTCCTGTCCCTGAATTCATCCTTTCTAAGTGACGCAAGAGTATTTCACTTAGATATGACAGCATGCTTCTCTGCTGGCTGTTTGTTATGAGGACTCGTTGAAATCTTCAGTGTAATTTAAGGCTCTTGAATATTCCTCCTTACACCTTTTGGATAGAGAAGGGACTTGCCTGACCCATGGGAGCTTGCACATTATACAAAAATTGGTCCAGTTCAGTTTTATTTCACATCCCTCATTAAAACATGGGTTATTGGTGTTGTACATCTGTTGGCTCCATACTTATTCATGAAAACCAAAGATTCCCTTTGAGCTGAGCTCCGTATCATACCGTCATTAACAAGCTGCACCTTGTTGAAAATCTGTCAAGGAAAATTGACTTATTTTGCATTTGCTGCTTTGCACAAAATAGAAGCATGGTAAACTCTTGTGCCGTAATGATTTTCTGTCTGTCTTGATGGGACATAATGAGATAAATTCAGGTCCTTTTTTGAAGGCTAATTATATCAAGTACACACTAGATGTGGGCTGCCCTCATTATATGTTGCGCATTTTTGTGCTTTCATTTCCCCATCTCTATTGTCTGCGTGTGCAAGTGAGTTTGATTTGGCTTTGAAATACAAATTGTAGGCTAGAGAGGAGCTGTTTGGTGGTCTCCTCTCCCAGAAGACTCTCCAGAGATTGTATAAGTCCTTGCTGTAGGTAGGGCAACATTTGAAGGTAGCTGTGAAGTAAATAAAAGAACTTAACTCTGTACTAGAAACTAAGGAATGTGCCGCAAAGCATGAGGACAGCGCATGGCAAGTCCGCTAAGAGGCACCAAGAATAAAATCAGCCCTAGGTCTGTTCACCGGTCCTGGTGCATGGACACGAAGCAGTTGAACTGCATCCTGCAGAGCTTGCAGCCTAGATACGGACCATTAGTTGGATGATGAGCAGTTTTGGAAATGGGATTTTTAAAACCTGTAAATCCCTCCAGTCCTACTAGTTGTCCTCTGCCTGTCTTGTGGGAAGAAAAGGGAGCTGAGGGAAGGTGTGGGAGGGTGCCCAGTCTGTGGAGGTCAGCAGGGATGCTGGAGATGAGCATGCCCTAGAGTAGGATGGAGAGGCTGCAGATGCGTTGTGGAGACCTGGCAGCCCGTGGTAGGCTTGGGAACAGCAGGGTTGCATGGCACTTGGTGTGAGAGCTTCGTGGTCTGGGCAAGACTGGAGGTGGGGCCTGGGGGAGGCCTACTGGATGTTTTTGGATCACGTCCCTTTTGATGTGATCAGTGATCTTCATTGGCAAAGACTTACTGGTTGGCTGCAGGAGTCAGGAGTTGATGTGCAAGTGTCTCACTTTTGGTGAAGAAGCTAGTGACAAAAGGGAAGATGTTGAGGAAGAACCCCATGCACCAGTACAAGTTAGGGACTGACATGCTGGAAAGCAGCTCTGTGGAAAGGGTCCTGGGAGTCCTGGTGGAAAACAGGATGACCATGAGCCAGCAATGTGCCCTTGTGGCCAAGAAGGCCAATGGCACCCTGGGGTGCATCAAGAGGTGTGTGGCAAGCAGGTCGCGGGAGGTTATCCTCCCCTTCTACTCTGCCCTGGTGAGGCTGCATCTGGAGTACTGTGTCCAGTTCTGGGCTCCCCAGTTCAAGAAGGACAGGGAACTGTTGGAGAGGGTACAGCAGAGGGCTACAAAGATGATTACGGGGCTGAAACATCTTTCTTATGAGGAAAGGCTGAGGCACTTGGGTCTTTTTAGTCTGGAGAAGAGAAGACTGAGAGGCAACCTCATCAATGCCTATAAATACTTAAAGGGAGGATGCTGGGAGGATGGCACCAGTCTTTTTGCAGTGGTGCCCAGTGATAGGACAAGAGGTAATGGGCATAGACTTGAACATAGGAAGTTACATGTAAACATGAGGAGGAACTTCTTGACTTTGAGGGTGGCAGAGCACTGGCACAGGCTGCCCAGAGAGGTGGTGGAGTCTCCTTCTCTGGAGACCTTCAAAACCTGCCTGGACGCCGTGCTGTGCAACCTGCTCTAGGTGACCCTGCTCTGGCAGGGGAGTTGGACTAGATGATCTCCAGAGGTCCCTTCCAGCCCCCGTGATTCTGTGAGAGGGTTTCTCTGGTACTGCAGGCAGCAGACCCAACTTTAGAGGCAGTTGTCCTAGTTGGTCCATCAGAGGAAAAGGGATCACTAGTAAAACCCTATACTTTATCTACGGTGAAGATGAATTCTGGCATCACTGCCTGAATTTTAGCACATGACCTTCGTGCTGCGATTGTCTGGGACATTCCTGGTGGGATAATATTAATGCTTTTGCTGTGAGCTCATTCTCTTTGCAAGCTAATTACAACTGGGAAAGTTTGAATGCTGATGGAAAGACTCTGTGATTTCTGACTTGTGCATCATTGATATCACACTCAGCAGAATTATTTTAGAGTATCTCTGAAGGAAAAAAAGTAACAGCACTTTGGAGCTGCTTTAACATGTCTCTGTGTCTCTGCTTTTTGTGACAAACAAAATCAAGTTTTCCTCCTTTTGCTAACAGTGGTTTTGTAATTCTACATGTCGCAGTATGATTACAGGGCCAGCTGTTTTTTTCCTGAAGCTGGGATGGATACATGCAAACCTGTAGCTGTCACTGCTCCTGGCTGAGTTTGCACATGCAAGTAAAGTGCACTTTGCTCAGGTGAAAGAGCACTTGTTTCAGGAGGCTGGAAGCAAGTTATTACTATATTCACTTCAAATTATTTAAAAAAAAGAAAAAAAAAATCCCAAGCTACCCTTAGCTGTATATTATATTTGTGAGAACAAAAATGCCTCTCCTATCAAGTCTTTGTGCCTCATCATGCATATCTATTGGAGCTGGAAGGAATACCTTGTATGGCAAGCATGCCTGGTTCAGGCTATAAACAGAGCAGTCTGTCTTATATGGAGCACTTTAAAATTCATCACAGGTTTGCATGGGAAAAGACCCTAGGGAGGTAGCCTTATCACAATGTCTTAAAGCTGTTGATCTTGAGATCCCCTCCACCACCATGTTACTATTTGTTTGCCGAGACATTGATTTCTGGGTGTAGAACATCTTAAACATAAACCATGAAATGTATTTTACTTGTTTTTCTAAGACTGAATGAAAAAAACCCAAACACAATAATGTTTTCTAAAGCAGAGCCTAAAAGATATTACCTCTAATGCATTCAAAAAGGAAAATAAATACCCAGTAAAGGCAGATGCTGGGGGGGGTGGGGTGGGGTGGAATCAACAGCTTCTCGTTGTCTTTTCATGCATCTATTTAAGTATGCACTGTTTGTTAGTGGCATAGACTGTTTTAAAATACAGAAACCAAGTAGCTCGTGAGTGTTTGTCTGTTTTCTAGCTGAAGATATGTTTGGGTTTTTTTAAAAGGAAATGTAAAGAGAATAATTTTATGATGGGAGAGCTTAGCCTGTGGTTCTTCTTTTCACAGTATGCAGACCTGGGTTCTTCAAAGCTTCACCCCACAGTCCATCCTGCAGCAAATGTCCCCCTCACAGCTACACACTTGATGAAGCATCCACATCTTGCCTGTGTGAAGAGCACTATTTTAGGAAGGAATCAGACCCACCTACAATGGCCTGTACAAGTAAGCATGTGCTTATAGGGTTGTTTTTAATCCTTTCGAGCTGTTCCTGTACTGTGACTAGAAATTACGATCCTAATTATGATCTTTTTACAGGCTCTGGGCTGGAGTCTGAACTTGTCTTGACACACTTGTAGTGTCACTGGCTATGTCCACGGTCCCCCTGGTTACACAACAACAGACTTTTTGAAGCCTTTTGCTTCAAAAGCTGGCATTAAATCCAGGAATCGTTTTTGTAACAAATGGATGCTCCATCTCTTGCTGTCCGCTCATGGGTGAACTCAGCCAGCAGTATGGCATTCAGACATCCGCATCAGTGCGTGCATGAGTACCAGCATGGGGCATGCATGCAGAGGAAATGATGGGTAGCACTTGTCAGTGGTAGGCATGGGTAGAGTCTACATGGGCCTGCTTGATATCATCTCTTAGCTTGTTTTCAGTAAACAAGCAGAGAGAGAGCCCTACCTTTCCAAGCTGCCTGTAGATGGTCGTTCTTCAGGATAGCCTCAAAACTCTGCAATGGAAACTGCTTCTCCAAACCTTTAGCAAAACGTAGAGCTTATCCCCTTGGTGTAGGGGGAGGGTAGCATAACAAGCAGATTGGGGTATTGGGAGTCCAAGGTGGAGTCAGTGGAATCAGAATCACTAATTTTGCCCTTTTCCTGCCATGTGTGAGAGATCCTGTCAGCTGTACCTTGAAGGTTTCTTGTTCAGTTTATGTTTCAGATACTTAGAGCCACTATTTGCATCCTCCCAGCTAGTCCCACCGAGTGTAGAACCAGACCACAGGTTTTTGCTGAGCTGGGTCTGTCATGCTCCGAGTGTGATTTTTGCAGTGCAAAAGCGGTTTAAAAAGGACTCAAAAGGAACTGAACTACCGGAGGAGGAGCAGGTAGAGCTTCCAAGGAACTTAAGCAATGGAGGAAAAAAGTAGGTTTATGAATCCATGCACGCTCAGAGCCACTGGGCACTGGTGCAGAGGGGACTTCCATACTGTTTCCTTGCATCATGTGGGCACAGTAGTGGCTTTTGTGCCTTCATCCCAGTGAATACAGATGTCCTTCCTAGCTTCCCAAGTTTGCACTTCAAAAAAGAGAAAGAAAAAGTCTGTTCCTATTGGAGAGATGCTCTTGCAAAGGAAATTGCCCTTGGCAGGTCTCTGATTGCCTGCAGGAGGGACTTGGAGCAGAATCGGGGCCCTTGAACTCTGTGTTTGCTTTTCACCAGCCGAAGGAGCATGAAGCACGTGGCTGTTGGAAGGTGTGCCGCAGGGAAAGGAGACAGCCTTAGGCAGCATGGCAGTAGCTGGTGCTGTAGGATCAAAGGGGTCTTGGGGGGGGGGGGTCGTCATGCAAGCACTTCTCAGTTTATTAAATAGGTATGCTGGTGTCTTTTGGAGCGGTAGTTAGGGTGGGTTACAGCATGAAAAACTTTTATACCAGGGCTTCTTGATGTCCATTTTGCCCTTTGGCCTGACTTAAAAAACATAGATAAATGAGAGGTGATGCTAGCATGATACTGGGAAATGGGAAGGGAGAGGAGTACTCTGAGCTCTGGAAACACATAGAAGTGGCTTTTCTGTGCAGGCAGAACCAAAGCCAGGAACTGGTACAGAGTTATGCCAGACTGCCAGTGTCCACAGTGCTTCCTGCCCACCATTGTTGCTCTCTGTCCCTTCTCTGGATGGAGGGTTACACATCCAGTCTGTCCTGCTGGTGAATTAGCACAGGGAAAGAGCTGCCATCCCCGAGGAAGAGGTTTATGCATGCCTGTGACCTGAATGTCGAGCAGGATTTTCAGAGGGGCACAAGCATGTTAAAAAGAAATGAAATTTGAATGCCTGTCTCCCCCAGGTTTCTGGTGATGTTTGAATCCTATAGGTAAAGGCTGTAATTTCTGATTCTGCAAATACTATGGGATTTTCTTTTTATGTTTGTTTGGGTTTTTTATGCTTACTTGTTGATTATTTTTTTTTTTTAAACTTTGTTTGGGGTTTTTAATGTATGGGTGGTTTTGTTTCAAGGTTTTTTAGTTTTGAAAGCTTACTAGAAGCTAGTTTAAAGCACAGACATGGTTCCTGAAGCTGTATTAGGATATGGCTTGGCAGCGTACCAAGTACTTCTGGGACAGATGAGAGATTTAATACCGACCAAGGCACTGCTCAGCTTCTGTTGCCTACTGCAAACCCTGGTGCAGCACTTGAGGATGTTCCAGCATCTCTGCTGGCATTCACACTTACTATACCAAAAGCAGAGTGGATCTTCTGAGCCTTCTCTGTGTGCTTCAGTCACCCTCGCTTGCCCTATGCATCTTTTCTTGGGATTTTGTCCTAATCCATCTATATTTGTGCTGAAGGTGATGAGGAGGGCCCATGTGCCACCCCAGCTTAGCTGCAGGGGTAGTAAATTTTGGCAGGGACAGTAAAGAGCAGGT
The DNA here is from genome assembly GCA_013397275.1 of Burhinus bistriatus. Taxonomy (NCBI): domain Eukaryota; kingdom Metazoa; phylum Chordata; class Aves; order Charadriiformes; family Burhinidae; genus Burhinus; species Burhinus bistriatus. Next base: position 101,982 of record VYXH01011827.1, on the reverse strand, counting down.
ACCGATACTAACGTTTTAAACCAGTCCAATTAGATCTGGAAGGGAACATCTCATTGTGAACTGAAACACAAGTGAGACAGACTTGACTCATGACTGGTAGGAAAATATTGCAAGTTCTTTGTATGTTTTTATTATTTATTACTGCAGAAGTAATAACATTCATAGGATTTCCTCAACTTGAAATCTAGTTAATTTTAGAGAATACATCACTGTGCGTTTTCAGTTCTACACCTGCAAAGTCCCCTTGCCAGTTGATATAGCTATAAAAACACATTTTCCTAATTTAAAGCAAATGCTTTTCAGTCCCGAGCTGCATGAGTCTCTTCACCACCACCAGCATCACTAAAGAAAACTAACTGCTACTCCACTGTCAACTGCTCAGATAAGTACAGTGGGGGGGAATACATTTTTATTTATTTTTTCCAGTTCCTTAAGCATGTTTTATAAGTTTTATAAATAATGATTGGTAATCTTGAAATTAATAGTGCTGTGATGCAGTCTGAAATAATTATTGCCCTCAGACAAAAAAAATGTTTGGTCCTGATGCGCATTTGAGAATTCCCTGATTATTATGTATCTTCCAGGAAGTAATTGCACGTTATTTCTTCTTAACTAAGTAATCCAGCTTCAGTTCCTTGCACAACATCTCTTTAAAATGCAAACATAGTTACACCCTTTTTTTTCCCCCTCCTATCTCTGACAAGTAACCCTATTGCTGCTCAGAGCATATCGGGGAAATATTTTTAATAGTATGACACATGGGACAAACTGAAGATTTTATAATATTTAGTGTAATATTCTACTCGCAAAAAGTTTACAGTTAACTTTATTTTGAGTGTGTACATACATATATTTGTATCTCAAGGGTAATTTCTCTCTCAGGTTAAATTTTTTAAAATGTATGCATCAGCAAACAGGAGGTTTGCTGTCCATCAAGAAAAATACCAGTATCTTTGTCTTCAGAAAGTATTTCTGAAGTGTTAGGTGAATAGTTGGACTTGATGATCTTAAAGGTCCCTTCCAACCTAGGCGATTCTATGATTCTGTTTGCCTCTAGTCAGTAAATTGTGGTGCAGAAGGGGTGAATCTTACCTGCTTAGGGTATAAAATAGCAAATAAAAATAAAAATTAAAAAAAAAAAAATCAGTAAACTAATATTTCTGTCCTTGAAAAAAGGAGGTTGGAAATTAAAGAAGACCTTCTTAGCAGACCTAGGGGCCCCCTCTTCTGAAGGTAAAACACCATTTTGTTCTCCCAGCTGTCATTTATCAAAGTTTTAACCAAGTGTGGTTTCAGGATTCTTCAAGTAGGTCTTGTTAGATATCTGTAGACTACTAAAGACCTTTCTCTGTGCCCCTGTGAGAATGCTAATTTTATAGGTTATGAAGTCCCATTAGCTTCAAAGCACTTCCACTGAAGCTGATGTTTTTAAGCCTTCAAGATGAGCAGCTGACTCTTCTGTACAAAGCAAGTAAAAGCCTCTGGTGACTTTACAAAAGAAATAATTTATCCCCCGTTAAAGACACATTGTCCAGTAAGTGTTTCTTATGCCTGAGTTCTTTATTTTTTCCTAGAGTACTGGTAGCAGTAAAAGGGCATTCATCCAGTGGAAGAAAAATAGGGCAATTTAACCGGTTAAGAAAGCATATTAAAAAAACCCTGAGTGCAATATATATAACTCCACACAGCTCCAATGATGAATTTCATAGTTTACATTGTATCAGTAGGAGTATGACAGTGCACAAAATAGTCCTGACTTGGGCTGTACTTTGGTGTCATTAGCTAAATAGCACTAGGTCCCTGCAGCGCAGATTGCAAGCAGCTTGCTTGTAGTTCGTAGTGATCTGAAGTGATCACATAACAAAACAAAGCTGATCTGCCGTTTCCTAAACTAACTTAGCTTTTGTCTTCAACTGCTTTTCCCCTCTGAAGAAAAATATTGGGATTATTTATTTCCTCTGGCAGCGAGTTTCTCATTGAATGAGAACAGCTTGAGTCTTAATCATGACAGTGTTTTATCAGTGTTAACCAATTTTATAGACTTAAAAGGGGAATAGGAAAGGGAAACAGAGGAAAATGCTTCTGGTTTAAAAGGTAATTTCATTTTTGCAACACTGCCTGTTTTAAATAACAAATCTAGTTTAATTATCACAACAAAATGAGAAGATGACAGCCTAAGACAGGGTGTTAAATTCATATGGATTTCTAGCTGGTGAAGCTACTTGTCGGGGTCTTTTCAAGAAGAGCTGCTCATGGGTTTTGACAGCTTCATTCAAACCGAAGGGGAGCGTGTTGCCTTCTGTCCTCTGCCTCCCTTGGAAAAATCCCAGTCTTTGCTGTATAGCTTCTGGTGGTGCCATGATTAAAATCCATCCCAGCTCGCTTTGATAAATTTCCTGTTTCTTCCTCATTCATTAGCATTCCCTGAGTATCTAATGTGTGGATCTCTTGCATGAGATTCGTGCTTGTCCTTTCACATTGTCTTCAGGGTGTATCTGCAGCTTGCCCTTCATCTCCAACACAAGCCTGTTAAAAACAAAAAGCTCGCAGCACTTTCTGCAAGTGAGCAGTCTTGAAGGTGTCTCCAGGTGGGCTTTGCTTGCCCAGCTGTGGCCTTTCCCAGCAGGTCAAAGGAAAATAGCTCACCATTTTCAGGAGCTCTGGTACCTCTGCAGCAGCTGTTCCTCCTCGGTAGCCTTGCCAGCGCCACGCTGGCATCCTGAGCAGGGAGGCTTGGCAAAATAAGCAAGCGTGGTGTGGCTAACCAACCATGCTAGAGCTTGGCAGGGACCAAGAAGGCTGCCGTTGAGTAGCTGGATATGGCCGTGTTTCCAATGACCCGTGTAGATCACCATCTGCTTTGGGCTACATTGAGTGTCTCACTTAGGTGTGATTTGGATGCCCCAGCTTAGGTTTCACTGTTGCCAAATAGCTGACGGGGAGAGGCGGGTGCATGCACAGGAATGATCCAGCATCTGAGCTGAGTACCTAAGTAGCGTGAATACCCCAGTGTGTGTCTTTTTTTAGGACCTAGGGCTAATAATAAAGCGGCAGTGGGGCAAGGAGGGGGAACCTAGCCCCTGGTGAAGCAGACAGTGACTTGGGCAGAGCAAAGATTTGCAGCACCCTTCGCAGGAAGAGCAAGGAGAGCACCAGAGGCAATGGCCGGGGGTGGAGTGCTCCTCCTGTTGGGTTTAAGCCAGCCCCTTGTCTTGTCCTCCCATGCAGGTGGCTGCATCCCAACACAGACCCCTTGAGGTGAGGTGGGAATGCTCAGAACAAATCCCTGTTTTCCCAGTTCTTCAGGTGCTGCTGCAAATGGTCCCTGTGTAGTTTTTGGCACGTGAGCAATGGGGCATCTCTTTTCAGCCTAGAGAGTAGTAGAGAGCAGGACGACTGATAATACTGTTTTTACCATGTGTTTTTCTCACTTTACAAACCAGGACCCCCCTCTGCTCCTCGGAGTGCCATCTCAAATGTTAACGAGACTAGTGTCTTTCTGGAATGGATTCCCCCTGCTGATACTGGTGGAAGGAAAGATGTTTCTTATTATATTGCATGCAAGAAGTGCAACTCACACTCAGGTCTGTGTGAGGCATGTGGCGGTCATGTCAGGTACCTCCCCCAGCAGACCGGCCTGAAAAACACCTCTGTCATGATGGTGGATCTGCTTGCTCATACAAACTATACCTTTGAAATTGAGGCAGTGAATGGAGTGTCCGACCAGAATCCTGGAGCCCGGCAGTTTGTGTCTGTAAATGTAACCACAAACCAGGCAGGTAAGTGGATCTTCAACCTGGGGAAATGTCTGGGGTGGGAGTCCAAGCCAGTCAGACCTGGTGCAGACCTCCCTTTGAAATGGGTGGAAGTCCCCAGCGTGGAGGGCTGGACTTTGGCCTCTTCAGATATGGCGGGGGGGTGGGGTGGTTGTGTCTCATAGGTTATAATTACTGCAGTCTTCAACATGTTTCCTTCCAGCAGGACACACTTTTAGGATTTGTGGCTTTTTCCTTTTACGCTAAGCTACTTGAGGATCCCTCCACTTCTTTGCACCCACTAAGCCAGAAAGAAAATAGTTGCCTCTGCTGTTGGGAAAGGGAAATTACTGAGTTCATTTCAATTCCAAATGCCAATGGTTAAAATGTTCTGACTTTGCAAACAGTTACCCTCAGAAAATTGTGCTGAGTGACTTTAGGAAATTTAAGCCCTCTTACGCACTGTGATGCTAAAGTGACTGGACTCAAGCTGGTGAGATACGATATGTTGTCACTGCTTCTCCAACAAGCTAGGGCTGAGATGTCATTGCATACTGTGTCCTTCTCGGTTTTGCACTGTGCAGGCAGAGAACATGTAGGCTGGTTTGTTCCTTTGTCCAGGGCTCAGATCCCTCTGCCCTTCCTTTGCCCAGCAATCGAAAAGAGCTGTCACCTTTGACACAGGCTGACACCGCTGTCCCTTGTCATTTGGAGGTGTGATGGGAGGCAAAAACATGATTATGTCTCTTTCCTTCAACACACCAGGCACATCATACAGCTTCTGTAAGCCCTCTGTTGTCCCTCATGCTCTCTGTTTTAGGGTCTTTCCCTTTGCATACCTGGCTCCCTTCCTGCCATTCAATTCAGGGCTCCCCAGTGGCACTTGTCCGCTGCGGAGCCCTTCCAGGAATGTGAACCAGTGGCATTTGGGACCACAAGGACTGCGCTGCCAGATCACCGGAGCCACCCCTTGCCTTCTCCTTGCAGACAAGGCTTAGCCATGAAACCCGGTGTTGTATGCAGCATAACAGCTAGATGGAGATTGACAGATCCTCACTGTGGAGCTGAAAAATGCTTGCTGGAGCAGGGCTGCATTTCATTCCTGCTACCTAGGATGTACATGCGCGGGCTTGGCAGCCAGCAGCAAGACAGTGTGATTGCATCGCACTTCATCATATACCTGGCCTGGAAATTAGACTGGATTGTTGAGGTGTTGAACAAATCATTTGGATATATCTCAGGGAGAGGAAATAAAGGCATGCCGGGGTTGCTACTGATGGATGTGGCAGGAAATCTTCTGGAGGAACACCAGTGAATGGCAGTGTGACACCTGTTGAAGGCACCAGTTTAATGCAGATCAGTGGGTGTCATGGTCCTAATGCTGTTTACTGTTTTCCCGTTGTGAAGGCTGCTGCCTGTAACTCTGTTTTTGGAAAACGTATATTTTCTTGTTAGTGGGTTTGCATTAGTATTTAATTGCTGGCATTGGATTTTCCATGACGTGCAAAGTTAAATCCACGTAAGCCTCAGTAAATGTAGCTGCATGAGAGGAGATGATACATTGCTGATCAGTGCAGACTGTGAGGAAATGGTCCTGGTTTGTGAGTTATGTCCCTGTTATGGTTTGAGAAACCCACAACAATTTATTGTCGCTTAGACAATTATTCTATTACCTGGTGACCCCTCCCGACCCAGGAAGGGGGAATCGGGAAGAAAACCAGGAAACCCAGAGGTTGAAATATAAACAGATTTAATAGAATAAGACTAAATAACTAACAGTAATAACACTAAAGAACCAAAAGTGATCCCGATACTAGTCTAAAGATATATAAGGATTATACTCAGCCAACTATATCAGGAGGAAGCTGTGCACTCCCAGCAGGGGACAGTGAATGTCGGACACTGCAAGTGCTATGGCTTCAGGAGGAAGGGAAGGCCTCAAGGGTCCGGCACTGGGGCAAGGAGTTCTCTGGATCGCCGCCATCAAGGGAGAGACCTCCTCCTCAGCAAACTTTCTAATTTATCTTGAATGTGACGTTCATGGTATGAAATAATCCTGTTGGCCAGCTTGGGTCAAGTGCCCGGGTCTCGCTCCTCCTCATCCCTGCACCTGGCTAGCCTGAAAACACTGAGACCTTGACACCCACACACCATAGCTGGCTATAAAGTAAATATTTTCACAAATTCAGACACTAGAGTCTTCTAAAAGTACAACTTCCCCAAGCATTAGAAAAGAAATTAGTCCTGTGTCACTCAAACCAGGACAGTCCCAAACTCCCCTTAGTTGCAGCAGGATTTATCCACGTAGCTGCCTTCCTGTGCATTAAGGGAAGAATAACCCCCTTGCACAGTTATCGCCTCCAGCCTTGTGTTGAGAGGTCCATTATAGGAAATGGTGACAAGTGGGTAAGCGTAGCTTCTGGCTCAGTCTCACTGTTTAGCCCAGTAGAGCCACAGTCAAGGGAGAATTAATGGATCAAGTCATGAGTGTTTAATTCACTGTATGGTGTTGAAATTGCATCTCTATGCTCTTGTGTTTGATTCAACAGGACGTTGACTCAAACCTCTGTCCAAAGCAAGGAGTGGTGACTGTATTTTGTTGTCTCTCTTGCTGATCCCACAACTCGCTGAGGAGGAGAACCAGACCTGTTTGCTGGAGCTGTAGCATTGAACGTGCTTCTCAGTAATGTGCTCTTTCAGCTCTCCCAGGGGGTGATCATCAGTTTGTCCATGCCAGAAATAAAACAGCTGTAGAGGGGGACTTTGCAAATCAAACTAGCTGCCAAGCTTGAAAAGTGGGTATCTGTTTTCTTAAGGTGCCTCTGAAAAATGTCCTTTGAGGCTAGTAATGGAGGTATGCAGGTGGAGTGGAGTGGTCCATGCCTGGCCATGCCCAAAGATGCTGATCTCTGAAAAAGCATCACCCTTGGCTATCCTCTCTCAGGCTCTCAGGCTCCGGGGAGTCTCAGCCCACTCATTTTCCCCCTGAAATTACTGAGAGATGCAGCTCTGAGGCCTCATCCTTTCCTCTCACAGGTTTTCTGATGGTATGATTATATTTTCCTGAAGGCTGGTGTAATGAATTTGAGTCACTAAAGGTAGTGACACAAAGCCAACAGCAGCAGTAGGAGAAATCCTGCTACAAGAACTGCTGGCTGTGGAAAATGAAAAAATTGCATGCTGTGGGATAGGTCTGGCTGCTGGAGTCCTGCTGGCAGGTATTCACTAACCCAGCACTGCAAAGAAATGCCAGGGTCTGTTTTGTTAGTTTGGCTTTTGTTCATCCCGAAAAGACCACGCTAGTTTCAGGAGTGTGGAGCATGCACAGGCAGTGGAGTGCTGGGCACACCACCTCTTCTGTGCACGGGAGCTTTTGGCAGCAGAAACTACCTCTGGTGTGGGCTCTCGAAGGTATTGCTTCCTGAAAAAAATGTGGTTTTCTCCATTTCTCATTTTTCAAAATAATTTGTCTCTCTTCCTCTCTCCCCAGTTTAAAATAATGAGAAAAAGAATTGGCACTGGCAATCAGTCTGGCATTTTCAGACTGATGTAATTTTCCTCTGAACTTTTGAAATCAGATTTGGAAATACAGCAAGGAAACAGTGATGTTTTGCCCACAAGAGGAGGCAGATCAGCTAATCTTAGCTGGTGATCCCAGCATGCTTCTGCTCCCCCCAGTCCCAGGGGACCTGACAATACTTGGGATGGGACCAGTCCATGCAGGACGCAGTGGCCTTAGGCTCTGGATACAGGACTAGTTCCCCTGTCACCCTTTTGCAATCCCCAAACCTCTGTTGTTTCTGTGGGATTTTGCAAATGTTTTCTGCTGGAAAATGTGTATCTAGAAAGGGTGAGCAACACCACAAGCCAGGGGAGGTGGAAAGTGCACTGGCCTCCATCGTGACTACTTTAGAGCTGCTGCAAGCAAACAGAGGTAGGTATATGGGTTGGCCAAAGCATGGTTCTCCCCTGTGGGATTGCTGCAAAATACGTGCCCAAGGGAATTCCCAGCAAAGATGGCAGGGAACCATCTGTAATGCACTCTCATAGCGCGTTAAAAAGTGTGCTTTGTGCATGTGGGCTGGAGCCCAGTGAATAATTCATAAGTGGCAACGGTAGGATTGAGTTAGCCATCCTTTTCTTGTTTGTGGTTTTGCTCAGGTTTACATAACTGCCACCTATTTAGACTGTTTCCAGAGAGCAGTCTGACTGTGCTGCTAATATTGAAGTTTGCTTTTCAAGTGACAACCATATGACGCTTTTCTCAGCAATTTCACCAAGCTGGATGATTAAGTAACGCTGTCACTCTAGACAGTGATGTGCATCTCCCTTGAGGTCTTTCATCTTATCTACCCTGTGTACAGAAAGCGCCTACCATGACATCTTGGTCAGAGACATGTGTCTTGTAATGGGTTGTGATTCATGGTTACTTGCATGCCCGTTGTGTCATTGTAGGAGCACACTGGGAAGACACAATGTTTAAAACCTTTCTAGACTTAAAACCTACCAAGAGTATTCACTTTAAGCCAGTCTAAACAGCCGAGCAAGTTTCCTTGCTTTTTATTTCCAGCATCTCCCATGCTGGGCATGGCTTCAGGCACAGAGCTGGCCTGGAGGTGGGGGGGTGTGAGAGTAGGGTGGTTCTCCTGCTGGCATCCCAAGTGCCATGGACTTAAAGACCTTCCTTTGTGTGTGTTTTCAGATAAGTGCCCTGCCTGTTTTCTGTTTGAAAAGTCGGAAGCCAGCGTTCAGTCCCCTTCTGTGACCTGTATGATATTTTCACGCCTTTTTTGGGGAGAAGGGGAAGAAAGGTCTGGATGTGCTTGCTAACAGAGGAGGAGTCAATATGTCTAATGCCTCAAGGAGTCTGCATGCCCAAGGCCAAACCAGAGATAAAAGTTGCATCCTGTGGTGCAGCAACGCTATGTAAGCCAAGGTGTTGGAGGACAGGACCTGGCAACCTGTACTGCTGCCTGGGAGGCATGACTAGGTTCTTGCTTGACCAAAAAAACCACTAGATACTTGGAGCAACTGGAAAGCTCTTGGAGCAGGGAGGTGTGCTGAAAGTCGTGATCCTCACCCTGATTGTGCAGTGGCGGGCAGCAAGGGAGAAGGTGTTTTCCTTAGCACTCAGATGTACCAATCTTTGAAAAGCAGCCAAGGACGATTCAGAAAGGGAAACATGCAACATAGAGCTTGTTGCAATCTTATGTCACCAGCTGTGTGCTCTTGAAACCGATAGACTGGAGCCCTGCACAGTCTGGGAAGAAAACATCAGAAAATGAGGTGAGGAGATGGCTGTGCTAGGAAGCCTGTTTTTAGAGGTTGCCTTTGGGAATGGATAGGTTCAAGTCCTGTAAGGTTTAGGGTCTGATTCGTGCAACTTTCAAGTCTCACAGGCCTGTTTGGTTTGGCTTGGGGAGGGGGCAGCTTGCTTACTTTCTTTAGGAATAACAAAAAATTTTCAAGAGGGTGTGCCAGTAGATGCAGCTTGTTGCATGCATTTCACATGAGAAGCAAGACTGGTTTTGCAGCTCTACTTTTCAACCAGAACTGCTGACCTAGGACCTGCAAAAGCTTAAGCAGATACTTACTTTTTGAAAACTCCCTTTGCACAGCCAGGGTGGTGAGCAGGGCTTGCCTGTAAATGTCCGTTGTAACAATACTTGATCCCCTGAGCTGTATCATCTTTCCAGCAATGGTCAGTAGTGGATAATACAGCAAGGGTACGAGCACGAGGCAGACACGTACCAATGCTTCCTTCCAACCTCCAGGGACAACATCTTTGTGCTTTATAGTCCTTAATGGATTTTTCTCCCATGAATTTGTCTAAGCATTTTATGAACTCCCAGAAAATTTTAGCAGCTGCAGGCAGTCCTATATGAATTTGGTATGTCTGGTAATTTATGCTGTGCTTTAGATTCACGTTGGTCAGAGAGGGGCTATTAGTGGCATAAATAGAGGATTTAAGGCTTGCAATTGCCCATCTATTTGGAAAGCACTGTCATTTAGAGGTGCCACAGTAGCTTCCAGTGCGTTAACACAGATATTGCAGCATTTAACCTAGAATGATGTGCTCTTAAAAGCAAAATATAGTCTTCTGTACCAGGATGGGTGAATACAGGGGTATTTTAATAAGCAGAGGTAAACTAGTACTGCCTCGAAGATCACTGTCTCCATTTGAACGTGGGCACACCCTGCACTGTACCACGTGGCAGCATGGCTGCGCCTTGTGGCAGGATCCTCCTGCTGTCTCTGAAACCGCTTTGTGTCCGGGGAGATGTGAAAAATGAGTATCGAGCTGCCAGTGAGTGTTCAGGCAGGAAGAGAGAATAATTTCATTTGTGAAGTCCCATGCATATGCTGGTAATCAGCTTCAAGACGCATTTTGCTTTATTTTTGAAGTGTTGGTCCCATGTAATCGGAGAACATAATCATCAATAGTTCAAAAACAAACATGCTGGCAGAACAAAGTAAAATCTGAAAGCCAGTGTTGCACAAAAGGTTTATTGTTTGAATTTTTTTTGTGATGGCCACGTTTATTCTGATTGCAAAATCTTCATCCACCGTCCTGTTCCAGAGTCATGGGTTCACCCAGGCCAGATGGCTGGGTGTCTGCTACGAAATGAATTATGGATCAGCTGAATATTTTGCAGTTTTATTTATAACTCCCCAGTCAGTAATTGCTGCTTTTTCATAGTTTGTTATAAGTCTTTTTGTTATATTGGGACTATTAGAAATACATGCTTGAATATTGAGAGAGTTCTTTGGAATATGAAAAAAAATCCTCAAAATTACAATATCACTTTTAGTTAGAGGTCATTTTTATTCTTGACATGTGTGAGACAACTCTGTTGTTGATACATGAAGACATTAAAAGATGAAATAAAAAGCATTTTCCTGCATCTACAGACAGACCTTTCAATTTTGACATGAAATTAAAACGTCTTATTATAGATGAAAATAAAGATAGTAAGAAACAGTCGTCCCCATCCACCCTCCTCCTAAAAAAGGGAAAGAAAAAGGTGCTGAAGTTCTCGTGATGAGAGTCAGCCGATGACATCTGTTGCTTGTTGTACAGTAGGGTGCGGGTTTTACCATGTCCTGGTGGCAGTGAGACAAATATCTTTACGGTAAAGCGATTGGTTTCTTTCAAAGCATGATGCTTGTGAGGCAATCGCATAAGCTATGAAAAGGAAATGCCAGGTGACACCTGGGGAAAATTTATCCATGGACTGTACCCAGATGGTGCCATGCAGCTCGGTATGGGGGAGCAAGAGCTGCCCAAAACACCCCGCTTGAGATGTTGCAGCCAGGAGGACTGACACTGATTCCTCTAACATCCCAGAGCCACTGGGATTACCACCAGCAATGTAACCTCAGGCTTGGAGTAACGTGCAGAGATTGGGCAGCCCGAGTCTAGGTTTTTAGAGGTGTACGAGGAGCAAATATTCATATTTTCCAAAAAGCGTAAAGCAGACTGGGCTGCAATCAGATGTGGTAAGAGCTCCACAAGGTCAGAGCTGTAAGAAGCTTGTGTTTTTGCACAGCACCACTGATGTTCCATTGCAAGAGTGGTAGTACTGGTTTAAAATTTTATTTCCCATTTTGCTGGCATATTTTTAAAGGATTGCCAAGTAATCTTATATTGATCTAATTCTAATCATCTTAAAACACAGTCTTCGGGGCCAAGGAGTTCTCTTTGTATTGTGCTGAGCACAGTACTTGGCAGAGAGCAAAAGTAAAGCATCTAAAGTGGTTTCACTGCCCAGACAACATCAACGTATAGATTAATTTTTTTTCCATGAATGTAGCTTCTGAATTTTACTGCTTATAAAATCCTATTCAGCTCTTTAGTCTCAGTCTGCAAGCTGATAATTCCTTTGTCTGATATGTTGTTTCTCTGATTTTAGCATTAAAAATAGTTTTACATTTTTAACACTCTGCATAAATGATAGTTCTGAAAGTGTTCCTAAGACACCAGGACTCAAAAAAAAAAAAAAAGGCCAAAAAAGAATGTAAAAATATTTCCAGTGCTGTCAGAGAAATAGCAGGGGACTTGTAGGCATTTAATAAGCGTCCCACTTGCTCTCTGGCTGTGACTTCTTTACCATATCAAGTAAGCTCTTTGTAGTTATCTCCCTCAAAAGTTAAATATAACGGTGGAGCCAGAGTAGTTTGAAACATTTGTGTTTCAGTAATTGTGCATTGAGTGAGCTGTGCTATAGAAACACTGTTCAGGGTATAGCGACTTCACAGGACATTTCTCTTTCCCCATGCAACTGTCGTGCTGATAATACGAATTTAAACAAGCATCAAGGTGTAAGTACACACGTGACAGTGTCTACGCATTTGTGTGTGTACAAACATGCAGGACGCATGCTGGGCAGAAGACGGAGGTTGCCCACCCTTGTTTTACGTGGCTGTCTATGACAGCTTTGTAAAGCTCACACGGTTCAGATGCCTTTCACTCTTGCTGCCCTTGCACCAAATTGCATGCTGATCGGGCCCACGTTCAAAGAGGGTGGTGCTCTGTGCTGCAAGGCCACACAATAGTTTTCTGGCTCTGTTTTCCTCCTGCCTACTTTCTTTTGCCTTGAGCCCGACCACTCCTTAATATGCAGTTTGTAATTTATCTATTTATTTGTTCATTTGGCCAGATTTTTTCCCCTCAGTTGCTGATTCACTTGGTGTCTGTACCCACGGAGCAGGCTGGCTTCTGCTTCTCAGGAAGGATTTTGCTGTATCCAAACTGAGCTCCAGCTCACAATGGGGATGAATTACAGGTTCCCAATTACTATTTTACAGTATCAGCCTGAAATGCTTTTTTCCCCTGGATTGCTTGTTATTGGAGAGGCGTGTTTCAGTGAGGCTTGAAAGGTTTTTCCACATCTTCTGCTGTGATTGCTATTACAGTGCACTGAACAGCAAACCCCTTGCTCATTCCTCAAAAGTTGTCTGAAATGCTGCACTTGTATTTCTTGCAAAGGGTTAATGTAATAGCAGTAATAGGACTGGCTAGTGCTTTATCCCAGTTTACTGCCCCATCTCTCTTCTCTCAGGGGCACGGCGGGGCGGCAGGGCTGGAAAGCTCTACCTGGAGAGCCAAGAGCAGTGCCAAAGTGACAGCCCAGCAATAAACTGTATTTCTTCCACAGCAGCTGGGCCAAAGTTCAGCTACATGCAAATACTACAAAAAGCTCAGGAGTTGAAAGGCTTTAATTAAAATGTACTTCAGATGTGCTCGTTTGCCGGTGTGGTGGAATGCTTTTTGCATCTCCTGGTCCTGGAGGAACAGTCCTGATCAAAGCGAGTAACTAATGGGATTTCTAGCTAGATCAGTACAATAGAAATCACCAACAGGAAAGCATTATTATTTATTTATTTACCTGCTTCTTCAAGCTTGATAGTTTTTAAGAATATGGGGTCTGATCAAAAGGCCCTGTACAAATCGATGCAGGACACCCACTGGGTATGGCAGTGCTGGGCAAGGGTTGTTCTGCTGCAGTGCAGCAAGCTGAAGCGATGCATTGCTCTTTGCTGAGAGGCACCAAGCACGCCAGCCTGATCCTGTAAGCGCTTTGGCTTGGGCAAGCCTTGGAGAGACCGCTGCTCTGTGGAAATTGATGGAAAAATTTGCAAACTCTGTTATGCATTTGGCAAAATCCACCCTGTGGGTTTTGGCCAGGGGTGGTGGGCAAATCAGGTGTTAGAAGGGGCCTTTTGCTCCTGACCCCTTAGTTCTGCAGGACCTTTGGCAGAGAGAGTCAAAGATGCCTCAAGCAAATTTGCAGAATTAGGTGGAAAATGCCAGCGGAAGGCACAAGCACCTGCTTGCTGCCATCCTGGGAATACACATCACAGTTGCCCAGTGTGCTTCTGCATCCCACTGTGCTAACTTGTGCATCTTTGCTCTGTGCCCCTAAATGAGATGAAAGGAAGCAATGTTGAATCAGGTAAAAGCAGAAAACTGGGCTTGGTCTTCCTTCTTCGGTTTGCCAAGGGTTTATGGGATCCTGTGTGCAATCCCTTCATAGCTTCTTCCCGGCTTTCTGCATTCTGCCTCAATCCAAGGAGGGAAAGTGGTGCTCAACCAAGTAGATTGTTAATCGCACTGTCTCCTGAGGTCTTTCACACAGTTCAGCATTAGCGTGGCTTATTACAGGGGAGTGATCTGTACCGTCCTGTAATCTTGCCACCTCCAGGGTGCTGCCTTCCGCGCAATGGGTTCCTGCCTTGGATCATTAAACCATGCAGCTCCATGGTTCTGCTTTGTTCTCCTGAGGGGTAGCACCAAGCGTGAAATCGCTCGCTGACCTTGTTGGAGACTTACAGCGTGAGCCTCTAAACGCCTGGCCATGCAAGAACAGTTTCCACAGAGAGGTACTCTCACCCAGTTCAGTAAACTGGAAGAGTATTGCTGCAGAAATGATTGGGTTATTTAATTTATTGTACATATTTTTGTACCAGGTGCAACTCGGTCCCTGCAAAGAGATGGAAAGGAGCTGGAGAATGACTGGGCAAGGATGCACATGACGACACAGACCCTTCTCTGCCTTTTCCAAAATTGCAGACAGCAGCTAGCAAAACGAGTGTGCATGAAGGACAAAAGCCCAGGGCTTTCCACAGAGGTGATGCACCAAACTAAATGTTGGCTGAGTCTTCGAGGGGGACTTCTGCCAGAGTCAGATAGCCTTGCAGGGCTTCAAGTGCTATTTGCAACCCCTGCAGAACATCTCTATAAAACATAACAAATCATGATAAAGTAGTCAGGCAGTTGATAAGTATTTCTTGTGCTCAAATAACAGTTGTGCATCTGTCATGGCCTTACGCTGTTCCTGTATCTTCTGATATTAGTCAACATACAATGAATGCTATTTTAAATTCAGTTGTACTGTGCCTAGTTTTTCATTTAGGACAAAATATCGAAGGGAAATACATGGTCATTATGCAAATGAATGCCGTAAATAAATGCAAGCTGGCTCAGCTTTCTTGTATCCAGACCTGATGGATACATCATCGTTGGAAGGGGTGCCTAATGTCAGTAAATTGCTATTTCATGGCCTACAACTTATGCACTGCCTTTCATCAGGAAGCTTTTTCAGGCATCTGGTTTGTTGATGGGGAAACTGAGGTGCAGAGGTGCGGTGTGACTGGCTGGAGGGCACACACCAGGGCTGGAACTCTTCTTGCTGCTCCTCTGCCCCTGTTGAGCCCTTCCTGTAGGGCTGGAGCCCCGAGCTGCGTTGGAGATGTTTCCTAACCTATTTGCCAAACTTCCTTTAAGGGCAGATAAGAGAGGCTGGTCAAAGTCCACTGGATGTGGGCTGATGGGTGAGTTGTTGAGTTTTGGGTTTGTTTTTTTTCTTTCTGAATTGATTTCAGTATTACTGTGGTTTCAATTTCACTGCAGCATGAACAATAGAAATGTCAGTCAACAGTATATTTATCCAAAGCGTTTAGTGAGCTAAAGTATGCTGAATAGCTTGGGGAAAAGTGTAGTGCGGGATCTCTTTGCTCCCAAATCTTAATTGCAATAGTGACAGTTCCCCTTCTTCCCTCTTTTACACCGTCAGTCAGGAAAGACAATCTTTGATCCAAGTCCAGCTGAGCGCAAGGTATTGCCTGCAATACATTTGGTTGGTGAATTGTGCTTTGTCGTTAATAATGTGACAGTGTCCATTCCAAGTGGTTGCAAATTCCGGTGCCCAGGCGATTAAATGTAACTAAAATCACGATCCTTTTCACTTTCTGTCCAGCAGAAGAGCAACTGCTACCTCTTCAGTAAATACCTTTGGTTTTACTTGGCCTTTGGCAGTAATAGTATTTAGAGTGGCTTGGCAACTATTTACTGATAAGGGTCCAAAAAAAGCACTTAACAAAAACAAGCAATAGCAGTAATGAAGTGCTAACGACGCTGACACTTTGTTTATCTTCTGGAGAGCTTAACAAAGATTTCAGCGGCTCCTCACTGTTTCTCTGTCTCTCTTAACTTTTGAATCTGGATCATGAGACAGCATCTGCCAGGGGCTGGTGAGGGGCCTGCCTCCCAGCCAGGGGCATCACCGAACAGGGCTGTGTCAGGCTGTCCTCCTCTGCGATGCTGAGGTCCAGGGTCACACAGTCCTCTGCTACCAGGTCCTTGAGGCTGAGCCCTGGGCAGGTGCCCGAAGGTCTGTGCTGGTGGTTTGATGGGAGAGTGGCTGAAGTATGGGGCTGTCAGGACTCTTGCCTCTGTCTCTCCTGCTCCAGCTTCTCAGCCTCATAGAAGTGATGATGTACCTCGGGACGGGGCACGCACGTGGCTCCTAAACGGTTGGACCCTGGAAAGTCTATGCTCTTTTCCATAGCAGGAGAGATTTGGTGCCACATTGGGAGCAGTGCTCCAGCATGCACAACAGCCACCTTCTCCCTTTGCTAGGTGGGCAAAGGGAAAACTTTAGAGATGCCTCAAGTCAGACATTTTGATAGCTGCTGTTTGGCTGAATCCAGGAATGTTTTCCTCTCCGAGAGAAGCAGCCTCTATTTTTCACAGACCAAATGAAGCCACCTGTTGGGTTAACAGCTTTGTTAGGTCCCTGGGCAGCCCTACACAACCTTTAGGGCCCAAAGGAGTCTTTGAAGTACCATTGAATTTCATTGTTAATGTCTCAGTCATTTACCCTGAATGGAAGAGGGTATTTTTTTTCCACTTGCGGGCATGAATAAACTCTCTAGATTGCAGGAAATAATCCCTCTTGAAGGAGACTTAAAAGCACTGTCTTTTAATATAAGATGGGAGGAGGCAAGAAAAAGGAAACCTGGTGCCAAGCCGTGCCTAGGACTACTCCAGCTCTTCTCGAAAGCGCTGGATTTTGTTCAGTGATTAGAAACAGAATAAATCAGATGAAAGGAAAGGAGCTGATGACAGGGTGATACATGTGTCGGAGAAGGGGAGGGAGTGGCAAAGGAAAAGCACATAATGTGGGTGACTTTAATTATGTGGAAGGTGGGAAGATTGACTTCCCCATCCTGAGCAGGCTGTGTGAGAAGATACATTAGTCTGTAGTCTATCAGGGGTTGACGAGGTCTTCTCGAAGATGTTAGTAGTTACTTGGAAGAAAAAAGGTACACTCACTGGCAGTATTTATGAGAGCTTTAATTACATTTCACAGACTGAGTTCCAATTAGAAGGGAAGGAGGGGAAAAAAAAAGAGGAAAGAAAAGAAGTACAGTGTGCGTTAAGAGCACAGTGATAAATCTATGGCTAAGGGTAATGGTAAACAAGGTAGCTGTACATTATAGCATCATTTGCACACTTCTATTTTTAGGTGTTTATTCCAACTTCCCCTGCCCCAAGCAAAATGCTCATAAAGGGGTCAAACACAGGCCTCCGTTACTCATCTTCCAAGATGGAAGGCAAAGATCATTTGCAGTTGCTGCAGTACAAGGCTATTACTTTTTTTTGCCAAATCATTAACTGTGTCATAAAACAGCGCTCCAGAAAAGGCAGACAGAGACAGATTGCAACATTTGTCTATGTGCTTGTGTGAGCAGTGGAAAAATATTGCTATCATTAGTGCATCCTTTCAAATTGTGTTTAATGCTGCAGGTTCCCACACTTAGAATCGTAGAATGGTTTGGATTAGGTTCATGTTATCCTTGTTATAATCTCATCCAACTGGTTTCTTACCCAGATGACCATGATGTCTGTTTATTTTAATGTCAGGAGGTAACACTGAAAGGGGAGATGTATAAATTGCTCAGCACTGGTTTAATTCTTTTCCCACTGTAGTCAACCAGGGACTTTGCAATTTACTTCACTGCAAGAACGGTACATCCATATCTGAGTGGCTTTGGCACAACTCTGTCATTACATCCCTTTCATGTGCCTCGGAAAGAGGCTTTTCTGTATTCTTTACTTGTGGTGTAAGCTCTTTGCAGGTATCTTTGCAGGTGATGCAGGTAAGAGATGTGTTTTGTCTAATGACATCAGCGTTAGGCACGGGGAATACCTTGGATCTTGCAGTATTGTTACTGAAAGTAAAGGTAAGTCTGCAAACAGTCATGACAAACACTGAAATTCTGGCTGGAGAACAGCAGGAATTAGGAATAGCTAGTGAGGCTGCTTTTGTTTCAAATAAGATAATTCCTCCCACTGATTAATAAAAGGCCTAACAATGTTTCTTAATAGCAGTGAAATGGCTGCAGTGAAGCCCTAGCAGTACTTCAGCGAATGGGAATTTTTGCTCTTCCGTGATTCCACGATCACACTTGGAAAGTTAAAATGGATCAAAGGAGAAAACTCTCTTTTCTTTGGTGATGTCAAAACCAAAATCCTTGTTTATTTAAAAGTAGGTATGTCAGGTATATCAGGAGTAAGGTATGATAGAGTACAATTGCAAAATTCTTATTTGGTAATTAGTATCTTGCAGCCATCTTAGTGCTATTAAGAAACAGGCATAATTGCACATAGGACACGTATATTTATCATGGGAGCTGGCACTTTAGACCGTTAGGAAGTATCTGCAGCTTTGCTGTATGCTGCATGCAGATGAATCTAGTTTAGGAGACTTAAGAGCCTGTCAGAGAGATGCTCCTATCATCAGTGCGGTTGTACTGTCAAGTGGTAGGAGAGTGCTTGGAGAGGCACCAGATGTTTCCCATAGCCCTGCCTACAATAGCATTGTGGGTCCCTGATATTTATGCATTTCCAGAGGTTTCCCTGTTGCTAGCTGCAGTATTCACCACTGCCTGTTTTATATACGCACATAAAAGAACAAAAAAATTGGTGAGGGCCAGGAGGGAGTAGTGTTCATCTCCATTTGAGCTCTGTTGCACAGGGTCTTTCTGCGTGCCAGCATCAGAGGAGACGCTGGACTCCCGGGACCCTCTGGGAAGAGGCTTGCCTATGAAGTAATTGCAGCCACATGTCACAGGTGCTGGGCTCTGCAGCCTTAAATGAAAAAATTGTTGGGGATTAAACCTGTTTTCTTGTCAGACCATCAAAGAAAGTATAGGTAGAATCGGCTTATTGCGGAAAAAGTCATGGCTAGGAATAAGACAGGAACAACTTGCCAAGGGAAGAGGATTTTCAATAAAAGATCATCATTAGCAGTACAGCACTCAGGACTTTTTAATTAAATACGTTTGGGAAGGGATGGACAAGGAGGATCTTGGATGAGAGATTGTTTCAGCCACGGGCCTAAAGCTACTGCCAAAGATGAGGTTGTATGTGCTTCAGCAGAACAAGTTAACTATGAACATCATGATGCTTTGTGAGGGATGTGAACATTCCTCCTGCACATTTTACAAGCAGCAAGAGAGAGTGATTTTTCCCAAGGTCACCCAACAGTTCAGCAGCAGGGCCAGGAAGAGACTGAATGTCACCAGAGTCTGGTGGCACTGCATTTCGCTGGAGTCGAGGTTGAGCCATAAAGTTAACCTAGTTCATTTGTGTCCTCCCCTTCTCCCCAATATTTCTTGACTACTTTTTAGTGCTCTGCGCAGGAATACAGGGTTAGGAATTGAATCTTGGTGTACATCTGAGACCTTTCTGATGAGGACTGCTGAACAGTACAAGACCATAGATAGAATCCCTTCCGAAATGGAAGAGTAAATTTTTTCTCTGTTAATCTACAGCTGACCGTAGGTCCAAGTGGTCTTCTGTTTCATTCATTGCTTTGGCTAATTCAGTACCTGCAGGGTTATATTATGTTTCCCCTCCCTTAGTGGATCAAATTCTTGTCTTAGTCATATGGAAGCTACTTCTGATGAAGTAGGTGAGTAGTCTCTCATGCAGACAAATGCAAGGTATGGCCTGATGTCTCAGGTAGATTTGATGTTCCCACTTTTTCCTCTGGATGTCTTCACAGCTGCTGCTTATGTTTCTGTTTCGGCTCTAGACATTTTGGCTCTAAACATACATTTTTCCCCAGGGTGTTGAGAAAGCAAGATTCTCTGGTGCATGAGAGTATAATCATTATGATTTCCATTCTTTTAACAATGTGGTGTCTTGCAAAACTGTTTTTTTTCCCCCACAATTTTCTGAAAATCCCTTTGCCCGGGTCATTTAGTACACAGTAGTAGTATATGATTTGACATGCCTTACTGAGGAAAAGATGAAGAGAGATCATCAGATTTATTATTGGGTCAGTGACAGATACTTTTTGAGTTCCCAGAGCTTTATCGTAGTGACCATCCTGGGTCTTGACAGTAAAGAGATGATCTTGAGAATTAGATCACTGAGATTATAATATACTGCTGTGTTAGACAAGATTCATGGTCGAGAGAGGATATGACATTTAATGTCCCTTTTAAATGTCACATTCAGGCTTTAACAGCCATAGTCTCAGAGTAAACAAAAGAGAACGCAGCTAGCTCCAGCAGTTTTAGAATAAGCAGCACCCCAGTGATGCCAGTGGGAACTCGCGGTCCGTATTTACGCAGCGGATACAAGACTAAGCAGCCACTGGAAACCATGCAAGGATGATAGTGGTATCTTTCTTGAGATACAAGGTAAGATGTGCCTATGCGGTCAGCATACCTTTCACTTAGCAGGAGAAAGAAGTAAGTAGTATGAAGTTCTTATCAGAGCAATGGACAAGAAGTTAGACAGTTATTAATGACTTGAGTAATTTTGGTTGGAGTACAATAAATAAAGTGATTGTGTACTGCATGAAGTAATATAGGTCTCTGCAAGCAGTTGCTTGGCAGCTGTATGACTGGATGGGATTTTTTTTTTTCTTCTTAGCTATGTAACATTTTGAATGGATGATAACACTGAGAACAATGTATTTCCACTTTTCTCAGATGCATTCATCACTGGTAGAAAAAGGCCCATGGGAGGGTAATCCATGGAGCTCAATTCTCTGCACTGTAGTGCTATATAATATAAAAACGCGTGTGGACAGTTTGCACTGATCAGATGTGATAGTTCAGTATTTGCAGGCTTTTTAAAATCAGGCTGCTTTTATAATTTTTAGAGACTGCTAAACGTTGCCAAATTGCTTGGAAATTCACTGACAGTCTTCAAGGGACATTCAGCTTTAAAAAGCACACTTGAAGAATACATCCTTACTTAAGGCTTTTCTTGTTTTTTTTTTCTGGATGACGCATGGAAGTGTGCATGTGTGTATATCTATATTTAAAAGTGTCCTTTTCTATTTTGTTTTTCAGGTTCTCAGCAACTAACTGTTGTAATGATTTTTATTTTTTTTTAATACTTTTTGTCTTCAGTACTAATTTCTAGAACAAAGTTCAGTTATCTCTTAAAATGTTCTTTTTTTTTTTTTAATGAAGTTTACTTCTTTTTTCAATTGTGACACTCCTTTACCCAAACAGACATCACTATTATATATAAATGTGGTTTTGTAATTAAGGACACAGGGCTAGATGGGCAGTACTCCAGCAAGTCACTGCATGGTGAAGTTTGGTAATCTGCCCCAACGAGTGAATCATTATTGATTTAGAGGAAGACGAAAACTCAGTGGTATTTTGTGGGATGGCTAAATTACCTCTTCTGGCCTTAAAATCTAGGGATATTGATTTAAAATTGATTATCTTGGTTTACCTGCTGCCTGTAAATTTGCAAATTCTAGTTAAACGAGCATAAAACATGTTCTGATTAAGTCCAGTGTATTTGTACAGAGTTTAACTAAACCATTTTAAATACTGCTCTTTTTGTTAAGCCTGCTTAGCTGTGCATAGCTCTCATAGAGTAGTTCTCATTTTTTGGGGGGACAGTCTAGCAACATTTGAATCCTTCACTGTAATTGAATCCTGATGCAAACCCAAGTCTTTGTTATTCTTGCATTCACTGCAGTGACCTTGATAATGCAAATCCTTTGCCTTTGCTTCTCCTTGGAAGACGGTCCCGTAGAAACGGGATCAATTACGTGCACTGCTAGGATCCCATTTTCAATACTGGTAAATTAAAAACAGTTAGAGCTAGTTAATGGGCTTTCCCCTTGTATAGAAGGGAGGGGATAAACAAAGGAGAATAGAAGCTGAATTGTTTGAGAGGAGATAATCTCTGTTTTGTTTCTGCCATAGATTAGGGATGATCAATTATTGTGTCAGAAGGCAGAGAAGCTAATATACCCCAGAATCTACACGTAGTTATTTAATCATCCTGCCTGATGCATAGCATTCATCATTCACGTTTTTAATGCCACTTACTGTTATCATCTCACGTTTATGCAGGGCACATTTAAGGAGAGAGAAGTCATCCTGATAGGCAGTGTCCTAGGGAACAGAATAGTGGAGAAACCCGTAGGGTTCAATTTCTGGATCTTTAGTCTAAGTAGCTTGAGCCCTGGCCTCATGCAAACAAACTGTTGTACACATCTGATCTTGAGATGATACCCCTGTGGATGACTCAAATTGTGCTCTTAAGGACAACCTTAATTGAACTACCACCTGTACTGGGTGGGCAGCCCTCAGTGGTGCTGTAAACTGCTTTTTTCCAAGAGCAAGTGGGAGCTGAGATTATCACAGACCTATGAAGGCAGGCAAATGTCTGTGAGCAGCTGAAGTTTGTGCAGTAAGCTCTAGTAGCCACCCCATCCTGTCGCTTACCTTGTTTGGAGTACTTTCAGCTGTCTTCAAGGTGCAATTTCAGCCAGCCACTGGATGAGGTGAGCACTTACAGCATGAATGTTGGTCAAGGGGGAGTCATAAATGTGCAGAGTAATACCAAACAGAGAAGTGTTTTATGTATTGCATCTATGTAGACATGCATATATGTATTTTATTTCCTCACTAAACTTTTTGGTGGTCTAGTCCGAACACTGAATAAAGATAAAGGTGAGAGAGTTGGAAGGAGTAAGGCATTTGCTTAGGTCTATCCAAGACATCCCCTGGTCCAAGTTGGAAAAGAGAGCCAAGAAACTCCTCTGAAGGAGGAACCCCCAGTGACTGATCATGTTGAAATCCCCTTTTCTCATCTAGCGGTTACAAAGCTGAGAGGAGGCGAGTGATCAGTATAGGGAGAACTTGCCAAAAACAGATCTCTAGCCCTATTATAGTGGTCGTGAACCAAAAGAGGAGTCTAGATGCAGTGAGACTTGTCTTGCCTCCTTCTTTCTATAATGAGGTCTTGGGAATGCTGGATGAGACGGTGTCACCAAAGCCTCAAGATATATTTGAGAGTGCAGCTTCACGAATACTTACTCTAAATCAGTAAGTTGCTTGATTCCTATAAGCCTCTTCCTAGCCATATCTAGCAATAGTGAAGCCACTGTTTCTGTTTAGCAGCCGGGAGATGTCTGGATCTAAAATGTGGATTCGTGGCACATTTTTTTCCCTTGATGCTTGAGAGTGGCGCTATTGGAAACGCAAGCCAAAAAGGCAGAAAATTCCCACTCTGCTATCCTGTGTTTATTTATCTCCCCTAATTTTTGAACAGTCATACCCACAAAGCAGTGAAAAATACTGTCACAGGAGGACCAGCCACCAACTAGTGTAGATTGTGTTAAGCAGAGTCTTGCAGACAGAAACCTGTTTGACCACAGTTCTGATGCCAAGGAGAAGCTAAAGACATGTCCATTTATGCGTCACATGTGCAGTTACAATTTAAAACATCTGAAATACCTGTTGGAACTGTTTAGCTTCTGGATGGCAGTCCCACCCTCGGATGTTCAGGCTATTTTCCTGTTCCCGTAGCACTGACCTTCAGAGCCCCTGGTGACCCAGTTGAGTAGGCAAGTGCTTAGGACATACCCTGTCAGCAGTAGAGGGGGAAAAATTGGACTAGAGAGTCCCTGTACAGTCTGTAAATTGTGTTTTCATGTCAGAAGTGTTATGGAGTATTCTTGAGTTTGTCTAAATCCTTTTCAGCACCTTCAGAAACCAACTGGACTGGAAAAGCCTGACATATTTTGTCAGAAGAGAGTCTGTATTTGCTTCCTGCAGGAAGGTAATGCCTCTGCAGGGTGGGAGAGTCAAGAGCCATGCTTTCGTATGCAGCTGCATTTATCCCGTTCAAAACACTGATGTTCATCCCGGGCTTTGTGTTACTCGGTCGTGATCTCTGCAGTTTGGCCTTAGCAAAGCAATTTTACACAGCACTCATCTTTAAGCACACAACTAGTGCTACTGCTTGGAAACAGAAGTTGGAGAGAGTTATTAAATTATGAAAATAAGCCTTTACCACAAATTTCCCTGTAATTTTCCTTTTTGTCACTCACGTAGGGTTTTTGTTCCATGTTTTAGCTCAATGTGGTGTCGCCAAGTTGCTTGTGATTTAAATAGAAGAAGCTGCCTGCCAGGAGTAATGCTTGCAGGTATTCCTTCTTTTCTTTATTTGCCTTACAACAGTGCCTGTGGACCAAATCAAAGATTCTGCTGGCAGCATCTGAATAGTTAATTCCTGCCAGTCCAGTCAAAGTAGATAAAGGAATTATCATTATCTTCATTGCACAGATAACAGCAGGGAAAGATGAAGTGACTTGCCCATGGTCATGCTACGAATCTCTGGCAGAGCTGGAAAGCAAAGTATTATTTCCTCTGGTCCGATGCTTTTATCCCAGTGCCATCCTTTTGTGAGTCTAGCTGCTTTTAACAATTTAGTTTTTTCCTTAACGTCTCCTGGCACAAATGTGCAGGCTGGTAAATGGCGTGAAATGTATGTCTCCCAGATCTTTGCCTTTTAAGACCCTTTTTATTTTTGTCACTCACCTTATGACGCCCAGCTGCCTTTGTAGAGCCGTATGTCTGGAAGGATCTCAGGATGTGCTCATCTAACCTGCTTTGAAACCTCCAAAGACACAAATGCCACAGGTTCAGTGGGTGATTTTCCCAAATGCTTCATTATTTTTGTCCTTAGAAAGCTGTTCCTAAATTTAATTCTGTGCTTGTCTTGCTCCAGAGACAGCAACTTTTTACTTATTTGGAGACTCATGCTCTCTTTCAGTCTCTTTTTTCCTGGGACTGAACAGATCTGCTTCTTTCAGTCTCTGTTTGTAGCTTTCTCAGCTTATGCTTGTTCTCCAGTTCCCTCTTGGATTCCCTCAAAATGCACTGTGTTTTTCCTGACATTCAAAATGGGGCACAGTATGGAGCCAGCAGCTCCCTCAAGCACTTTCCCTTTCTCCCCAAGCACCCAATAAATCACTTCTCTGCCTCCTGGGGAGCCCCGGCTTGAAGCTGCAGCTCTTCTTCCTTCCTTCCAAAGGGCATTGCATGCTCCCATGTTTCACACTGCAAAGGTTACCCCTTAGGAAGCTGAAGGTACCCAAATTTCCCTTGTAGTATCAAGAGATGTTTTCCCAAGCACCTTGATCTGCGCTGAATTTGCTAGTTAGCTTCATTTCAATGCTTGGAACCTGAGATTTTAGGGCAAACGGTACCCATGGTCACACTTAAGTGCCAAAAAACTGGACAGGATGTCTGGGTTAGCAGCAAGGATGATATCTGTTAGATTTTGTCTCTATTTGTCTGCCATTTCCCTTTAAAAATGGTGATAGCCTGGGGAGTGTTTGCCCTGATCCAGAAAAGCCGCTGTCAGTCTGAAACCAAGGACGGGGTGGGAGTGGGTTTATGGATCACAGGTATATCTAACCACAGGTATATAAACCTTTCCATTTCCGCTCTAGGCACTTTGAGGTTTTACTATTCTAGGTTTTTGTTCTAATATAAGCTGTTTGATATATTATTTTTTTAAAGAATTTCATTTCAAGCCTTCGAGTCTTCATTGGCGAACTTGCTTATGGAAAAGGTCCGGACCATGGTTCTGCAAAGCTGTGGCCAGCTCAGGGTCCTGTCAAAGGTGATGGGCTCGTGCTTTTCTCCCATTTATGGATGAATGGTGAGAGAAGAGCAGTGGTGGTAAGAGGGACCAAGAACCATAGGAAATCTAAAACTAGCTCCCATGGGAGTTAAGGACTTTGCCCGTTCTTCCCTCTGACCTTTTGCACCTCTTCAGGAGCTGTTCTTCAAGTGGAAACATAAGGAATTTATTTGGCTGCCCCTGATTTCACTGGAGTGTTTAGTAATTTGGCTTTAATATTAGAATTCATCAGCAAGCCTGATTGGTGTATCATATGGAGCGGCAGCCTTGGCAGAGAAGGGAATTTCCCACGCAGTTTAAAAATGGTCCATGAATCTACTGGGTTTAGAGTTTGATAGCAGCTGGAAGAAGGATGCAGCAAGCCTTGTATGAAGACAGGAGCCAATCTAGGAATTAAGAAGGTGGCTTATGGTAGGGAGCAGGAACACACGCATTTTATGCATTTTATTCAGTAGCTATGGTTTGATTTTGTTTTTAATGGCATGTGGTTTTTAAAAGGGAGCTTTTGCTTAAATGCAAATAAGATATTAGGTTACTAATGATAGGAGAGACACTGGTAAGTGTGCTGGAAGCTAACCTGATAAATGCACTGGATGAGGATTCTACTGCAAAACGCTGAGCCCTGTGGCTATGATCCAGCAAAGTGCTGACAGCAGTGGTAGTACTCATGCGCTTAAAGTTAAACATTTTCTCAAAGCGCTTTGATAGATCAGAGCTGGAGTCCTTATCACCTTGCTAGGAGTGAATTTATAATAAGAGTCTTGTGAGTCAATAGTATTTATTCTTAGGCTTCACAACTAAACCACTAATGGAATATAGGGAAATTACAGCTCTCCTGTGGTGTGAAGGAATCTGGCTCTGGTCTTAACCACAAACTGTTCCCCAGCTTTGAGAAAAATTTAATATCTTGATTTCAGAAGCCCTTGAAAAAAACAAAAACAGGTAATGCAATTCCCTGTGGATCTGCGCCCTATAGGAAGATATTCCTTCACCTCTCTCTTCCCTGCTCCAGCAACCCTTTGTCTCAGGTATGCCTCGGCCTTGGGTGCAAGCACCCGCTAGGGACAGCAGAGAGCCCTTTTCCCTGAGCCCAGGCAAACTGTAGTGCCCTAATGTCTCCCTCTCCCTTCCTGGGATCGGAATAAATTACAGCCCGACAGGAACTTTCTGTGGAGGACTCAGGGCTGATGCTGCTGTAAGTACAAAGTAACGTATGCTAGGCCTAGCAATTGAAAAGAAGTTTCCCAAACAGTGAAGTATGGCCATGGCCAAGTCTTGTTGGGCCAATTTTTAATTTTTTATTTTTTATTTTTTTTAAAAACCGTCCATAGTTTTAGGAAGGGGATTTTGCACCATGGTGCCTGTGGCTCTGACTCTGGCTTTGGAGTCCCTGCAAAATGCAAGTGAGTGTGTTTGCAAGGGTGCAGGTTTCAAGGGCAAAAAATTACCTTGATTGATGTTACAGAGCATGGTGCCTTCATTAGATAGACAGTCCTTAAAATTCTCATACAGTGATTGATGTTCCTGATAAGGCGTTGAATGTGTTTATTGAGTGAAGAAGCTTGAGGTAATACTTTCCCTTCCCTTCCCCTGCTTAATATTCTACAATTGTCTATGATGTCTTCTCAGAAATCACAAAAGAAATGAAAATAACAGAGTACGGAGGATTTCTCAACAACCGAAGTGCCAGAACATTTCTCCACATCCCAACAGCGGGCATTTCCAACGGTGACCATGCTAGTTAGCTCGTGCTATCTGGAGATAAACTGCCACTAATGCCATTATTCTCATTTACAACTTTTAAGATTGCCGGAGGCGGTTCCTGTCACCTACAATTTTCTCTTGTGATATCCGGTCATGTTTTCCTAAAGCCCCGTACATGCAAGTTGTGTGAATCTTCAGACAGCTTCCACTCTTTAAGAGTACACGTCTCACATCCTTGATTGCCAGGAGCTGAAAGCATGTCTGTACAACTCTGTAAACAGAAAGCAAATGGCAAGAATCCAACTTATTTTTTTAAATAATCTGTTTTTAAAGTCTTGCCCAAGATTAGGCAGTGTTTGGAGATGGCAGTGATGTAGGATAGATTCCATTGAGTATGCTGGCTCTGTTGTATATGGGGCGGTGTGCACATGAGTAATGGCAAAGTAGCCTTGCCTCAAAGACTCTGTAGTTTAGTGCCTAGATCCTGTGATGTCTTTAGGGTCTGCTAGTAATCCTGTCGCAATTGCAACATACGATAGCCGTGTCACGGCGTAGCTTTGTTATGCTAAATTTTTTAGAAGTTACTTGCTTTTTTTGTGATGAAAGCAGTGATTTTTGGAAACATTTGTGCAGTCAGCAACAGGGCATACAGAAAAGTGCTGGAGGTGAGATGTTATTAAACCTTCTGGGATTGCCTCCACAAAGGTCGGCACTTCAGTGAGTCTTAGCAATATTTTGCTTGGGCAAAATATTTTGCAAATGGCAAAGCCTGCATTGGCTGCATCCACTGTCCTTTGAGGAGTATGTGTTGAGCCCTGCTTTCTTACAGTTAACACCATATTTTGATTAAGGGGAAAAGACTGCATGCAAACACTTTAAAGCTATACATTTTATTGTTTTCATAACTTACGCATCAATAATCAGTAATCAGTCTTAATAATAAAGTATATTTTATAGATACATTTTTATAACACAAGTTAATGTAAAGAGGATTTGAGTAGTGATTTTGTAGACGCAGTAATACTGGTCTATTGCTATTTGTTCTTTTAATACCATTTTATAGGAGTAGCTAAATATCATGGAGTGATCACCAACGATTTGCATCAAGAAGCAATAGGTCCTTATGGGTGGATCAGTTGGCGTTAGCTAGTTGCTGTTAAACAGAAGATACTTCGTTTCCCTTGGTTTTTCTCTTTGCTGTTTCTCTCCTTGCACCCTCCTACAGGAGGTGATCAGAGAAAAAGTGGCCTTGAATTAGGTGAATTCAGCATGCACACACCCTTCCTTCCCCCAGGTTGTTCTAGTGCAGTGGAATTACAGCAAGAACAGGGTATTGTGGCACAGTAAAGCTTGAAGCCTTAGACCACACTGGTGCATTGCAGTCCCAGTCTCAACCAGGCATATCTCCTGAGCTGTTACACAGATCGGAAGTGAGAGACTAACTATAATCCCTGTGCTAATGCAAATTGCATGCAGATTACTTCTGTAATCTCTCTAATGTGAGTATGAATTCGAATTGTTTTTTTTTCCTGTTTTGTATCTTCCAACCATGAGCACGTCTGTGTAATGGGGCTGCTGGTAATTAAAAGCATCAGGTTAGTAGTGCGCACAAAACCACAGCATCCACCCTGCTCTCTTTGCCTTTAGCAGAGGTACTTTTCTGGTATCTTAGGTCCAAGGATTAGAAGTCTAGAGAGAAATTATCTGAGGAAAGCTTTGTCAAGGAAAGAACAGGCTCTCCAAGAGAATGACACAGCAATTTGGGTTTCACCTTGCGTGAACCCAACCCTGTGTCCAGCTGGGAGGCAGCAAGGTCTGGGAGCACCTTGGCTCTGTGGTTAGCATGGACTTCAAGTCACGTCCTGCTGTCGAGCCCAAGGAGCTGTTTAATCTTTAAGGGACTGGGATGGGAACCACCTGAAAGATCGCCCCTTTTCATATGAGGTAAATCTATTTGCTTGGGTTAGCCATGGACTCATGTTACAAAAATGGGGCTCTGCCTTCTGTCAGGGCCACTGGGTGCTTGAATTGGGTTCCTCTCTCTTGCATGACCTCTTTCATTTCAAGGCACACATCAAGGCATCTCAGGTTTCAGAGGCATTCAACATGGAGGTAGGTAACAGAGGCTTTAAATTGGTCTAAGACCTGGCATTTACCTCGGAATGTTCGTCTTGGGAAGTAGAAGATGTGAAGAAACACGATATATTCATTGCCAAGGAAATTTGAGCATTGTATTCTTGTTTTGATATTTGATGTGTGAAAAGGACCAGCGTGAAGTCCCCATCTACTCAAGAGATACCTTGAAAAATCATTCAAAAGAAGATGATCTCTATATATGAACTGTGTTTTAGGATTGGACTCTTATTTGGCAAGATGTTTGGATTTAATCCTGGGGCTAAAATTTACCCTCTTGCACCATTTAGGGCCTGTGCACCATTGAAATCCCATGTCAGATCTCAGGTAGAACTGAAATGACATTTAATGCTACATAGTCCAAGGACCTTTCATTCCCTGGACTCAATTTTCAGAAGCACTTACAAGCACCTGCAACTTGGGGTCCAGCCTGTTTGCCTAACTGGCCAGGCATGGTTTGCAACTATTTGTCCTCAAGGGACAAAGAGTTTTGAAACCCTTTGTCAGGCAAACTGGAGTACACTTCGGGATATTAAAAACTGCAGTGCAAAAGTCAAGTAATGACTGAAATGCTAATTTCTGACCCAGGTATAATATCCACAGTAGAAGTACCCTTAGGGGAGCCACCAGGTGTTGATCTTATCTAAAAGTATAGTTTCTGTACAGAAATGCAGAGATAATACAGTGAAGTCTTTTTCTTTTTTTTTTTTTTCTTTTTTTTTCCTCAGAACAGTGTTTCTGTCTTAACTAATGCATGTATCTTGTTTAAAATTAATCTACTACTTGAAGCTGCCTGCAGTTTCACATGCCTTTAGTGTGACGTGGTGAATAATGCAGGTCTTGCTCCAAACTCTGAAGTCACCAAAGGCCTGAGAAAAAAAATTCAGTAATGTTGTTAATTAGAAACTGAGTGAAAAATTGCAGTATACCAGGCTTTTGAAGTGGAACCAGAATTACTTGTCTTGTGATTACTCTCCTGATAAAGTTTTCATTTTCTTCAATTAATGAACCCATAAAACCAGGTTTAATGATAGCATAACTATTTGGTTATATGATGACATGTGAAGGTATTGATTTAATGACAAGCATGAATTTGACTTTTAAATCTTCTGGCATAAATTCAGACTGCAAAAAAAAGGTGACATCACATGGAGGGAGGAACCCCAAGGTGTATTGTGAGGTCTGAAGTGTTAGATCCCAAACGTTTGCACATACAGGAATGCAATCACAGTAAAAGAAATTGCAAACACATGAAAAACGTATGAAAATCCATAGCATAGATGTCTGTAAAAGGTGCTGTCTATATAACAGCAGCCAGGACAGAGATGGTAGCAGCAGGCTCTTGCTCTTTGATGCCTTAGTTGTCTTTGGAAGGGAACCCGAATCCCAGATACCTGGAGAGCCAAAGGAAGGAGAGGTGCCAGCCCCCTTACCCATGTAAATCAGTGTCTCTTCCTGGGCTGCTCTGGGTTGCTCCAAGTGATGATCTGTCCTGGCAGAAGTTAAGGCTGTATTGAAGGTTCTGGGACAGTGACTTGGTTTTTGCACTGAGGGTGAAGGGAGCTAGTTTTTTGGTGGTGTTTTTCTTTTTGTTTGTTTGGTTTTGTTTTTTGAATCAGAAGTGGAAAACTTCACTGGCTATGCGTCTTAAGAGTGAGATGGGGAGCCATTAGCTGTTGTTTCTGCCAGAGTGAAAAATACCAAGGCAAAAGTAATTGGGCTGGAGAGAGCATTAGATAGACCATGACATGTAGAAAGTGGATTATTTGTTTTATCTTGGTGCAGTGGTTGTTCACCTGATAACATTAGTTTCTGTTAAAATGTAATTAACATTTTATGCCACTAAGCATCATTGTATGTTAGATGATAGTGGGGCACAGCACAGTATGTTGTAAATACTGGTTTTGGTGCCTAGATGGCTAATTCAGTGCTAATGTCATTATCAAAGGTTGCAGAGGAAGAATATCGTAAAAGGTCTATTCCTCATGAAATCATCTCCTGTAGTTATTCAGATGTGACTAATGATGCATCTTCTGCAGAATCTTTAATTTATTATTTGATATGTCCCCTTATTCTTCTTAAGAAATGTTAGAAACAGAACAAAAAAAGGTAGAATCAGTTTTCTGTGCTTTTATTTGCTTCCTGATTAATTTTGGTCTCAGTAAAGCAAAAATGTACATTAACAATTTCACACCTTGTTACATCTTCTGTTTGCTTTCATCACACGCATGGCTTTTTTCATGAATGGCAAACATACACACAAATAATGTAATATCCCTCTTTGATTTTGAGTGTCTTGCCAAGAAATTAATGCATATGTGCAGATTACTTGTAAAGCAACATGTGAACAATTCCCAATGCACATCCACCCTTTGTGGTGTCAAGGCAGGGATTTGAACAAGACTTCTGCCTGCTTACATAAGAAACATGGGAGATTACAGCTTTATGTATCTTGACTCTTATCTGAATTTATTTTTTTAAGTGTTGTACTCCAAATGGAAGTGCACCGTGGCTTGACTTCTTTCTGTTAAGAGGATGCTGCCCTTGCAGAAGCAGTGACCTTTGAAAAGCAAGTCTAAAGTAATCCTTTTATTTTCCTGAGATCATATAGCACAGTATCCAGTTGCAGGCTTTTAAGATGGAATGATTGCAGACTTTGTCCACTTGCCTGGATTGGATTACATTTTGTTTGACAAAGAAAACTCTAAAATACTTACACCTTCCTTCCTTCAGTTCAGAGCATCGTAATCTCCATGCGTTGAAGATGCAGAGCAGTTGACGTATCATCCCGGCACCGCTGGGATTTATTGAATTTACTTAATTGGCCTTTATCTCACAGTTATACTTTAACGCTTCTTTTGAAGGAGATTCAAAAAGGATACAGTTACTCCTTTTCTAATTTACTTTGAGAGTTGGGTTACTCATTTTCTTGTCTTCACTCCTTTTCCCAGGGGAGCACAGCATTCTGCAGAGCCATGATTGAACATGTTAGAGACTTGAACGGTGAGAGATTGAAGTCCATGAGGCTGTTAACTAGCCAAGCTTTTTACACACTGCTTCTTAAAGAGGATGCTCTGTTTTAGGGGAGTAGGGAGTTTGGTGGGCACTTTTGGATGGCTGGTGATGCATTTTGTGTTACACTGTGCTGATGCACGTGAAGGAGAACTAAACTCCCCTGAACCTCCCAGGGAAAGATTTTGCAGCAGAGTTTGGAAGCACTTGCACCGTTCTCTTGTTTTTAAAGCACTTGTGAGCCTTCATCCTATAAACACTTCAGGAAACCTCAATAAAGTGGATGAAAGTCCATTATTTGGTCAGGCAGTCTTGACACTGAGAATTGCATGGTTTTTGCCTTCCTGAGAGGCGTTCGATACCAGGGAGGGCTGAGGTCTCCCCTTGCTGCACTTCTGAAGTTTGCTTTTGCTAATAGGAATGTAAAAAGATTTAATGCACAGCTCTGACTTTCTACATCCTGCCAGACCTCTGCTGCCAGCTCTGCAAGCCTGGGGTAGGCATTGCAGGGAATTGGGGGCATTCGAGAACAGTCCCAGAGGGGCATGGGTCCCTTTTTGTGTATACTTTGGTGTCTCCATCCCCTATATATAGCATCCGAGTTGCTCATGATAAGAACTGATCAACATTGTCTGTTTAACTAGGGTTGTAGAATCACCTTTTATTGGCACCACCACCCCACAGTAAGACTTGTTTTCTAATGCCTCTGAAAACCACATTTTGCATTAGAAGGGAAGTTCATCCTATTTTAACGGAATTTGCTACTCACGATGTCTTCTCTGGGCTAACACATCTGACCACACACATGTGCATGGACCGTATGTCTCACATGCACAACTCAACTTGCTGTGCACATGCATGCACAACACATATTTGGGCACCTGGATTAATTAATGGAAAGTCCTGTACCAGATTAGCAGTTTGAATCTAAGTTGTTACACACCTTCACATAGCCCAAAAAATTGTGGAGGACATCAGCTGAGGGTAAGGTGACTTGCAGATGAAAAATTGTTGGAGATCACAGTGTGGCACCTACATAAATAACATGATCATCATTCAAATCAAGGTGGTTTTTACCTGCTCAGTGGAGCAGTTGTGAGCATGGTGGTGGATTCACAGCTAAAAAGCAAGCGTTGTCTGTGCAGCTTGATGCCAGCTCTCCAGCAGAAAACAATATGGAAATGGCCAACACCTTTCAGGATCCTCCAAGAGCCAAGTGGGGGACAGATTAGTAAACAGGAGTGAGAAAAACTGGGGCTGAAAAGAGACTGATATATAGGAGCTTGCCTGAAAAGAGAAGGCTTGCTGCTAGCCTTCAGTCCAGGGATAATTGTCTGAGCTCTTCCCTTGCTCTTTTTGGGTAAAGATCAGACCTGGCAAAAGTAATTTGTTTGTTGTCTTTATTTTACTTAATGGGTTGGGGTTTTTTGGTATTATGGTAATTAGCTAGTTCTGCATGTAGAAGTAGTCTTTTTTTTTTTTTTTTTTTTTAATAGTTCCAAATACATTTTGGAAGATAAAATGTGGTCATTTGCTACTGCTCTTTGCATTCAGTTCCCCATATGGCCACAAAGGTCTTTGCCGTGGGTCACCCCAGGCCCCCTGTAATCCTTGCCAAGAGCTGGCCTGTCTGGAGGGTGAGTCGAAGGCCCTTGGCCAGGCGTGAGCTGGTTTTTCCTCTGGAGAAGCTGCTCTTGGCCCTGTAAATTAGAGACTGTTAATTTCTCCCCCCCTTTTCTTTTCACTCAGTGTTGTTTCCTAATCTCTGGCATGAAATACCTGGGGTGTTAGGGTTGCATTGCCAATAGCAACTTTTGCTAGGGAGCTGGCAGGGGTGGTAACAACCACAACTTGAAAAGTCTCTGCAGATATCGGACTGAAAACAAAGGATCAAGCCTGTTTCTGATGCACATGTGTGCTGCAAAGGGCAGATAACCTTTCAGGGCTGCATCTTAAAATAGTAAGCAGAGCTGGTATAGCTGCTTTCATGCTGCGGCATCCCCAAGCACACTGCAAACTTCCGAACCATGATTTCCATTAGAATCTTTACAGTTGCCATTTGCAAGGAATTAGCATCACTATGCGAGCTGTAACACCCCAGCGATATTTATGGAGAGCAGTTGAACTATAAAGGATTTAATGGCCTTGCTACCCTGTCCTTTGCTTCTGGAAAGAGGGGGCCAAAAGATGATGCCGAGGCTTTAACTGTTGCACAAGCCAAAAAATAAATAGTTACAGAGCCCATGTAATCTAAGGTCTTCTGAAAAATACATACCTTCAAAACAGCTGAAAGAAAGCAATATGTAATCAATATGTAATTCTGATAACGTAGCCCTCTGACACACTTGAAAAGGCAAGATGTGGGGCTGATGTGTTTGAAAAGTGCTTCAAAAGACAAGATTGATGTGTAAACTGCTGATGGTAGTTCATGTGGTTACTTTGCTTGAGTGGACAATGCTGGTCAGATCCTCAGCTGCTGAAAATCTGTGATGGTCCAGTTGTTAAAAATGGGCAAATACCATCGAGGTGAAAACAGACCCCGCTGATCTGCAGTAGATAAGGATCGCCTTTCGTTTGAGGATGCACTGACAAGTTTGACTTCAGCAGGGGCAGACCATCTTACTAACCATGGTTTTTGTCTGTTCTGTTTTTCTCCTGTCTTGCAGCACCTTCTCCAGTCAGTAGTGTGAAAAAAGGGAAGATAACTAAAAATAGCATCTCCCTTTCCTGGCAGGAGCCAGATCGACCCAACGGCATCATCCTGGAATACGAAATCAAATATTTTGAAAAGGTGTGACGGACTGATTGCTGAGCATCTCAAGTACCTTCTCTTTACTGTCCTCTTCTTTTAGTTATAATTATTTGAGTCATGGAAGGGAATGGAGTGATTTTATGCATAAATCAATGTCAGATTGATTTTGCAGTAAATGATTAGGAAGACTTGAAATGAGGGTGTTGTTTTCCATTAGTGTGCCACTTCTCTTGAACAAATACGTTAAATCTGCGTGTCAGATTCCTCTCCGGCCTTATCACATTAAGATAGAGCCTGCTCATTTGTTAAAAATAGGAGAGGTTGGGGTTTGAGTGTCTGTCTCCTCCCGGAAACATCAGACTATCCCTTGCCTTTGGTATTTCAATTTCTCACTTGATTTTGCATCCACAGTGTAAGGAGAGGAGAAGGGTTTTGTGGAGAGATTGTATCTGCTCTGTTGTGAAGAAGGGCATCCTGGCTTAAAAGCTTGCCTGGGTTTTCCAGCTCTTGCTCTTGGTCTAGTGGAAAATGCACTCTCTTCCTACAAAACTTGCCTCCCCTAGTTTTCATTTCAAATGGTGACTTGCTCTCTTCCTGCAAAATTAATGCAGTTTTAATGAAAACAGTAACAAATGCACTTTGTCTAAATAGCATCTTCTGAGCGATGCAGTCTTAGATCTTTGGAAATCTTAGATTTCAAAAGATCAGGTTTGCAAGAGTTGACTGAATAGCAGTTTCTTGCCTTAGCTGGGATTGTAAGGTACTCTTTTTTTCTTCTGCACCAGCCAGGCTTTCTACATGAAAACAAGAGGAAAATAATGAAATTGAGTCACAATTCACTTTTTTGGGGGGTTGGATTTCTATTTTAAGGAAGATCTTCCATTAGCTCTGTCTATGACCCAGGTGAAACCACTCAACATGGACCAGGACTGGGTCCTTACTCCTCCTCTCTCCTTTCTCTGACCATGGGAGCAACCTGCTCAACCAGCCCATGCAAACAGAAGAAACAATTTCAGAAATCTTCTGCATCAGGATAAAATCAACATTATTTTTGCATATGAGGGAGCATAGGCAAGGCCACAAGATGCGTGAGTGGCTTATATAGGGCTGAGGTTTTCAACAAGATTAAAGCACAAAGCAAGAATCAAGGTGTGCTATTGCTGGAAATAATCCATTAATGATTATTTTATTAACTTGTTTGAATGACCGTTGTGGCACATTGAATCCTTACCATGGAGTGGCCTGGGAAGATTAGCCACTAGATAATGAGCAAATAATTAAAGCAAAAAAATCCATATATTTGTTCTTTTTACTTAGTTTGTTTTCAAACAAATCGGGGAGGAGGGGCTTAAAACATTGTATTTGTGGTCCAGAACTAGTCTTAAATAGCTTCAGTAAATAGTTCTTCAAGTACAAGTCCTTCACGGGGTGGTAGCGGCAGCCAGTCCAAGTTTATGCTGTCTTGATTTATTTCTTCCAGGCTGATAGCAAAGCTTACTGTTTTCTGTAAGTGTTTAAATGTTTGCAGAAGCCAACAGTGTATTGAAAACCTAATTGGGCTGACATACAAGCAAAGATGTGACCTAATATTCACTTACTGCTTTTTAACCAGTCATTGAGTTAAATTTGGGATGTCGTCCTTAATCCTTCTTGTTTGTTGCTACTGTCATTTATATTCTCTTGGTTTTCAGCCCTTTATAAGGCTAAATTTGCAGTGTTCATTTCCAAGGGATGAGAATGACCTATATTAAATGTTTTGGAAAATTGAGTTTTGTCAGATCACATTCCTTTGAGAGAAATCCCTGCTTAACAAGAAAAAAAAAAAAAAGGCGTATATATGTATATATACACACACAGTCTTGTGTAGCTACAGGCTTCAATGAGAAAATCTGTAATCCTACATTTGGAGACTCCCAGGGTTTTATTGAGGCATATTACTGTCTATGGAAAGTTGCACATTAAATTAAAAAGAAAAATCAGTTCAGATCCTAACAGCTATGCAGAAATCTTGGTAAGGAATTACTAACAACTCCTGTTTACCTCATAATAATTTGGATTTGAGAGGATATGGTGAATAAAAATCAGTTTCCACATTTGTAGACCTTAATTTATGAACTCTTCTCTAGATTATGTGTTACAGTAAATAATTCTAAGAGTAATTACCAAGCATTTGAGCAAAATTTTAATCAAAGAACGGAAACTCTTTCACATTAGAAACCGATGTAAATGAAGATTTATTTCAGGAAACTTTCTTTAAGTTTATTGCTTCAGAAGAACAATGCAAAATTAGGTATTTTCCTGGAGTTTTGGTTTATTATTCCCTTCCCAAGGTCTAATTCGTAGTTCTAGAAATGCTAGCATAAAGCTGTACAATGTATAATGTATTATTCTCTTTTAGGCCTCATTACATTACTGGGAAGTCATTTTGATATAAATTAAAATCCCTTTCTAAGGTGATGGGACATTTCTCCTCTTCCCCACGCCTTGGGATTGATCGTTGTAGGATGAACCTTTCCATTGCCCCAGGCCGCATACATCCCGAGCAATGAAAAGCTGCTCCTGCTGCAGATGCCAGCTTGGTGCCCATATTGTCATTTATGGATGGAAAGTCCCTCTGCTCTGTTTCATACTTCCTAGAGTCATTGATTACAAAAGGGAAAATCGGTTCTCACATTTTGTACTGCAGAAAGGGCCTTCGGGGGGGGGGGGTTGAGGAAGAAATCCTCAAAAACGTGTATTCCAGTCATCCTTTGTAACGTTGCTGTGGGGGTTGTTGACAGTCTATCTTCTCTGAGAGCCACTATTTGTGTGTTTGAACTTTGTGGTTTTTTGGGGGGGTTGTGGTGGAAAAAGGACCAGGAGATGAGCTACACCATCATCAAATCCAAAGAGACAACAATTACGGCAGATGGCTTGAAACCAGGCTCAGCGTACATCTTCCAGATCCGAGCCCGGACAGCTGCTGGCTATGGTGGCTTCAGCCGAAGATTTGAGTTTGAAACCAGCCCAGTGTGTAAGTCCTTTTAATTACTGTCAGTCCATGTCTCTGGAGTGGCTACCAGAAATGAGTCAGGGGATCGATACCTTTACAGAGAGCTCTTCCTTGTCCTGGCCTCATCCCTTGACTTTGGAAACATCAGGCATATCGTGACGGTGCACTACACAGTCTAACACATCTGTCCTTGCTTCCTCGACTCATGTGATGAGGTGGGAGGTGAAGTCAGGAGGTCTTCAGGCTCCAGAAAGTCATAGTGTTCCCTGGTCAGAAAAATCCTGTAGTTATGAGAGCTGATGCAAGAGAGGACAAGGGGTCACCTCTTAGGAGGGACAGAGGGGATGAGACCTGCTCCTCTACACCTCTTAATGGCTGTCTGCAGAGGATGCTGAGCTCTCTTTAATATCTGCATCTGAGGGAAAAGCCTGAAATGATGCCCCTCTGCAAGGGGAAGAATTGAACCAGTGTTAGCATCTTTTGGTGTAAGTCCCTGTCAAGTTGAAAGATGGTTTTTGTTGGCTGCCAGTGCCACAGCCTTGAGCAAAGGAATTTGAATTATGATCAGAAATGGGAAAAATGTGCACTGCAGGAGCAGGACTTGCTTGGCCTGTTACAAATTTGTGACGTTTGAATTTTTTATTTTGTATTTTTAATGAATCTGATCATCCAGATCTGGATTCTGGAGCAGATTCTGTGGCAGGGTGAACTCTCAGGGCACGCAGAAGCTCAGCTGCTCTTTTCTCTGCATTCAGGCACAACTATGGGGAAATTGGTTTTGTCCCAATTACCAAATTTTTGCAGAGATGTCAAAGATAATTTTCTCCCCCAGACAATATGTCCTATCTATTTCAGTTTGTACAACTGTCCTTTATTAATTTTTTATATTGTTTGCATGGAAGAGAAATTTTGTGGTGGAAATACTCTGTTCATTCCTGTAGGAAAGAGCCTACTTTCTGTATGTTTTCCTTGGAAATTTAAATTTGTCAATACTTTGATTACTGTTACTCCAGTTCATTTAAAATTTGTCATCTTTGAGAAGAAGGTACCAAGTTGTCTTTTCAATGCATGCTACCTTTGAAGCTGTAGTAGATTTTAAAGGAATCATACATGTGCAGATGTAGCTGTTGAGCCGGTGATTGAACTAATACAGTGCAAATTGCATCACGATGCAAACATTAATGCAATAAGAATGGTCTATTTAATGTATTTCTTATTGTATTAACCATTAATCGTGCCGTGTAAGTAGCAACAAAATCATGTTACCCTGAAAATTATTCTATATTATACTAAGGAAATTTTGCTTGCAGTTGGAAAGTTTCTTGTTTAGAGTCATTTAAGTAATAGTCTTCTAGACTATTAATAAATAATACCTGAAATATATGCACATTTGATCCGATGCCATTGGTACCTACAATCCTGGTCCAAAAATAATAGCACTTCCATAAAGCCCATCGTGTCAGTATCTGTGTTAATCAGGATTTTTTGAGGACATCACATGGTAATGTCTTTAAATACTTTAAACCTCTTGAGTCATTTAGTCACACCTGTACCCCAGTCTTTTTAGCATTTTAAAGGCAGAGGAGTAGGTACTTCTCTGATAGTAAGGAGCTGCTGGTGTAGTTGGAGGAATACCTATTGCATGGTCCCCAGTTTGAGAGTTGGGAACTTTCTCTGTTGGGCTTGAGCTCTGGCTGAAGCAGGACTTAACCAGATGTTTAAACACTTGGTAGAATCAAAATGCAATGTAAACCACAGCATCTTGCAAAATGCAGCTTCGTTTGACATTTAAAACCTTTTAAAAAGTGAATTTATTTTTCCAAGGCCTGATATAAAGTCAGTATTAGTGCTGGGAGTGTTACCAGACTCCCACTGCTTTCCTGCACATCTTGGAAAATCTGAAAGCAAGTACAGATCCGAATCTCACTGCTACATCAGAGTTCAGATCTGAACCTCTTGTTAGAGCCAAAGCAAGTTATTTTGATTCAAGCAGAAAAATCTTTCAGTGACTATTGTGAAAATTAAAAACAACCTCCAAAATAATTTGGACCAAACAAGAGGTTTTGTTTCCAGTTCACAAGGTTTCTGTGAAGTTATTTTTAATACACTTCGAGGAAATATGAAACAACAGCCTGAGAAATGCAATGGGGGGGAAGCCATATCTTGTCTTTGACTTTTCTCTTTCCAAATTTTGGGGTTATTTTACATACTGCTGCCTGCATGTGCAATTCTGCAAAGCGCTGTGATGTAGCCAGGGCTGCATTTTTCAGCAGAAGTTTTTTATTTTGGTGGAAGCTGTTGCTCGGTGTATCCACTTGCTGCTGTCCTCTCCAAATGCCACTGAACTTGTCTAGCCCTGATAAAACTAACCTTGCCGAAAGCTGGTTTTCGGCTGGATTAGTGAGCTAATCCAGCCGGTCAGCCAGGCGGGAGTGGGAACATGTCACCAAGATGAGGAAGGGTAATACAGGTCCCCCGCTAGCTTTAAATGGCAGCAAGATCCTAGTTTGGCTTATGAATTCAGG
This sequence comes from Burhinus bistriatus, assembly GCA_013397275.1. Taxonomy (NCBI): domain Eukaryota; kingdom Metazoa; phylum Chordata; class Aves; order Charadriiformes; family Burhinidae; genus Burhinus; species Burhinus bistriatus. Next base: position 61,340 of record VYXH01011827.1, on the reverse strand, counting down.
CTTTTTAGCTGCCATAGATCATAGCAGGATTTATCTCATTTCCCTATCCCAGGAGCTGTGCAAAAAACCACCAGTCACAACTTAATGTTCTCCTTTAAATGTTTTTCTTTTTAATTATTTTGTCAAGAACGCAATAAAGCATCATCTTAAGGGGCCTCCATAAATTCGTGAGGCTAATAAAATCTCTGGATGATGGCATGGGTTTGGAGCAGTTAACATTAAATATTTAATGTATCACAGCCAATCCTTCTGAAATCATTTACATTGCTGTAGCATGTCCATGCCGCTTGCCGTTGAGCACCGCAGAGCTCCCATACGAAGAGCTACTTGTAACCCATTGCAGATCAATGTTTAATGCCATGCCATACCTTTTCGTCTTTCTTTTCTTATAACAATTAATGTGGGACTAGATTCAGTTATTTTATAGCTTCCATAAAGTTAATCCTGTGCTAAGGACCCCTTTTTACTTCAATCATTTAGTTAAAAGCTTCTTCAGCGTGCAGTCGATTCCTGCTGCTCCCAGGGGTGGCTAAAGCTTCATCCAGCACACGAGGGTAGGAACTATAATGAGGTTTTCCCTGCACAGCAGCAGCACCTGCGCTGGGGAGCAGGTTTTGCAGGGAGGAAGCCAGATTTGTACCCCAGGGTGGTTAAATATATGCAGCTAAATAAGTTGGCAGTGGAGAGGGCAGGGTGAGGAGGCTTTGGTTTCTGCTTGGGGAACCCCATGTGCAAACCCCTGGGGAGAGATGGGTTCCTTCCCTTGCAGTGCAAAGCAGATAAACAAGATAAAAGTGGTGTTAGCATTTCCATTTTACAGGCTGCAGGAACTTGCTTACCTGCTCTTACTTAACCTGTGGCAAAACCCAGTTCTTGAACAGCTTTCCTGACCTTTCTGCTGGTACCTTTATCACAGGACTCATCCCCTGCCTTTTGGCAGGAGGGCTTTTTACAAGGCATGGGCTGGGAGAGTTCTGCTTCTTGGCCGATGAAAAGACCAATAAATGTACGTGTCTTAGCAAATTGCTGTTTCACAGAGGGCACCTTCTGGCCATGTGATACAGTTGCCACAAGGAGTTAGTTTTTAATTGTTTATAGCTTCTTGAAGTGCAGGTAATGCTGTTTATCTTGGAGATCTTGCTTATATCTCTTTAACAAGAACATTCCATAAATGTTCTGTCTGCAAATGGGAACTTGTTGGGTTTTCATCTTTTATCTCTGTGATTTCTAATGCAGCTAACCCAGGAATACAAACAGGAACCCAGGAAACAAAGTTTGCAAACTCAAAGGCTGTGTTTTGCAACACTTTGGTTTCTGAATTCAGTGATGAGATGCGATTTTGTTGGGTTTTTGGCTTGGTTTTGCATGTGGTTTTGGTTTCTTTCTACCCATTTCCTTTCCAAACTAGAAACAGACAGCAAAGGGGGAAAACATGAACTGTAAAAGAAGAAACAAACTGGTAAGACTTGAAACCTCACTGACAGCCTCATGAGAAAGACTCATGTGCGCGCTGACTATCATTTTAACCTTAATCTCCATTTTCTGTTTCTCATCTCAGCAGTAGCTGCATCCAGTGACCAGAGCCAGATTCCTATAATTGTTGTGTCTGTAACAGTGGGAGTCATTCTACTGGCTGTTGTTATTGGTTTCCTTCTCAGTGGAAGGTAAGAGAAGAAGCTGTGTATTTATACTTCTCCAACTTTTGTAATAACTTTTATCTGACCAGCTGATTAGTGTGATTTAGGCAAAAGCAGCATGTGAATGAAGCTGTGGAGCGGTAGCACTGGAAAACAGCACGAGAGTGGGCTGATTGATCTGTTTGGACAGGCAGGAATGGCGAAGGCTCACTCACAGATGTAGTTCACTTCCCAATGATTTTCATCTCTGTATAGACTGGCCCTGATTATTTGACTTGAGTCTCACAGGAGCGTTTTCACATTCCTCTAAAAATAAGCAGAACATGTTATTACAGGTAAAATATCCCGAAGCCCGTATGTTTGCACTCGGGGCTCGCAATGGGCTTTGCTCACAAAGAAAACTTGACTTCAGGAAAACATGTGCAAAGAAAAAGAGAAGAAGCCCAGCCAAACGGCCAAACGCCCCAAGTTTTGGTCAGGTCTGAATTCAATTTTTCATGTGTAGGACACTAATATGTTCCCCATGTGCTAGTAAATTATACAGAGACGGAGTCTCCCCCATGGAGGGAGACACTCAGCTTCAAACCGTCAGGCGATCCCATTGACTTCTCATGTGCTTAAACATAGGCAAGTGATGAAAGCCTGGGCTATACCATCTTTGACAACTCAAACAGAAGTTGATGGAACTTGTTGGGGAACAAGGGATTGTGGTATCAGGGGAAAATCTGGCTTGTATCAGGATCAGTTTGTACTATGGCACTAAATCTGTGTACCAGCCAGCACACAAGGCACCTTTTTTCATACACTACATGTGTATTAGTACTTTTTTTTAATGACAGTAGTCAAACAATGCAACATGCTTCATGCAAAGCAATGTGAGGTGCATCTGTTGATAAGGCTGAATTTGTTTTCAATGCAAAATAAACATTTATGCTTCTAAAGTACCCATCAGCCTACTGTTGCTTTCATGATACAGGTCTGTCTTAAGCTCAGGTCTAGCAACGTGGCTGTAAATTACAGGATATTGGAAATGTTAAGAGTAGTTACAAGATACTTGCAGAGGAACTGCGCTGATACTGAACATATCGGTTGAGGGTCTTATTTCCCAGAGGAGGTAGGGTATCAGTCTGCAAACACAGCATGGTAAAATCCAACCAGACTGTGCAGCTCTGTCCCCAGGCATAAGGAATCCATGGAAGGACACAGTTATTTCCTGTCTTAAAAGGTAAGTGTGCTGCCAGATTCATCTCCGCTCAAGGTCAGAGACTGACAGTCTCTTCCAGCTCAGCTGTTCGAGCTCCTGTCATCTGCTTTGAGTGACTTGTTAGGCTTAAAAGCGGGAAAGTGAATGCTCCTGTCTGCACGAGAAGCATGCAACGTCGGGGGGGTGGGCTTCAGAAAAGCTGTAGCCAAAAAGACTTGGCTCTGACCACTGTAGGCAGGAGTTCAAGTCTTTCCATAAAGGATGGACATTTTGAGTCAAATCCCTCCTTGAACAGAGCCAGGGGGATGTGGACCTTGGCCTCCCCCAGCCTGGATGCGTGCTTGTGTTGATGCAAACAGGAGGATGCACGCACGGTCACAGGGAAGCTATGGGTGTAGCCTGACACCTCTGCAAGGAGGAGTCTGGGGGAGTGAATCACACGTGGAGCGAAGTGTATCCCTATATTGCCATAAGGAATCACAGCTGTGTGGCAACCAGCAGCTCTTGCCCTTCCCAGAGTCACTGTCAAGTGCTCGGGACCCCTTTGGGGAGGACATGCCCTTGCAGGTCTCCTTTTTGCTGCTACCCTCTCTGTTCCGAGCAAGCAGTTGTAAAACCTGAGCCATTTATCAGCAGTTCTTGTTAGTTATGTCTTTCTGTCCTTTGCCCTAATGGGCTTTCCAGGATGTGCTTCCTCTTGACTCTTTATCTCTTGGCATGTTTATAAAAGCCTATGTCTCCTTTGGCTAGTTTTATCGCCACCTCTGCTGCTGCCTTAATTCTCCTACCTTGTACTCACACCTCTGCCTGTGGACCCCAGGGCAGCTGCAGCTTCCCGGGAGCATCTCCATGGTGCCACACTGGACGTACGGGAAGGGGCAGGCACATGGAGCTGAGCTCTTGGTCCATTTTTATCTTTTCAACCCTTCCCCTAAACTGGGAGGAACCCAGTCCCTTAGCTGGAGGTTGCAGAGAAGCCTACAGAGCCATGGTTTGGTCCATCTTTAGAGAATTGGCTTCAAAACCACAGAGCATCTTGGCCGCTTTGAGTTCCCGTAAACATTAAAACCTGTCTAGTGCATTGAGTGACTCGTGAGAACAGAAAGATAAATCCCAGAATGCCAGAAAGCTGACAGCAAATTTGAAATTAAACAAAGCAAAACAAAAAAATTGCTCTTGTTTGGAAGAAGCAGCTGAAATGTGTCACTCACGCTGCTTTGCCTTGGATATGATTTCGAGACAATTTGTGGAGTGACTCTCCTGCTGTGACACTGCGGGGACGATAAACGCGTTCCAAGTCATGGGATAATCCCTTTCTGAAGCTGTTAACCTGTTTCTGGAAGACACTTTCCTGTATCTTTGGAGTGATTATGTTGTTCCAGTGCCTGGTTTCAGGGAGTTAAATTTCTTCTCCTAATTCTTTCCTATACTTGCTTTTAGAAAAAAAAGACATTCTGAACTCCAGGAGTTGCTCCAGCTGGAATCACCACTGCTTTCCATGCCGAGTAAGCTGTGCAAAGCCCGGGCTCTGTCTTTTCTACTGATGTAGGAGAGGAGGTACTGCCCAGCAGCAAAGCTAAGGAGAAAAACCCTCTTGTTCTGCAGCACTGAGGACATAGCCTGGCCAGTTTCTGCAAACAAGCTCCTCATTGCTGGCTCCGTGATGTTCCCAGGCTTCCTGGGAGGCCCTGGGCACATCAGAATTAGGATATTCCTCCATAGGATGCTGTATGGCATCTCTGCGCCTATCCGCCCAGGTGCCACGCTGAAGCGAGTGGGAGCTTGAGAGCAGTCCTGCAGTTAGAAGGGGACATCCTCCTGCTCTCGGCAGCTCGGAAAGTAGTTTCCCAGCTGTAGGACTTGGGACTTTGCTGGACTCTGCAGGCTTTTTATTTTCCACTAGGTCTCTGGAGGCAGAAGTTTGCACACTTCTTCCCCTTTTTTTGCTTTTAAGTATGTCTGCAGTTTTCTTGCTTCTTTTGAACAAATGTAAGTAACAGCTTGGCATTTCCCATTGGCAGCTGGCCCTAAACCAAAGGTCAGCTGAACGGTAGTCACAGTGGCATTTCCACATGCCAGCGTCCATCTGTGGAAACACGCTTTGTGTCTGAAGCTGGAGGTTCCTGGGAATTTGAAACTAGATGTGCATTGCCCTAAACCATTAGGCTGCATTTCAGAGCTGATTTACTTGCAGATGTTCCAGAAAACTCTTGCTGTAAATAATGCATCCTCTGACCAAGGTCACAAATGCCAACCAAAATAGCTGATCACTTTTTTAAGTTATCCTGCTCTTTGTATCAAGGGCATATTAATAATATAACGATCAGGATTACAAATCAAAGAGATTCACTAAATCAGCCTGTAGTTGTCTCAGCAAAAAAGAGAAGTGGATTGAAAAATCTATTATTAAACCAGCTACAAGCATTGAATTAAAGAACACAGAGTTGTTATTATCTTTGTTTTGTTAGGATTACATATTGTTCTAGAAAGCACAATGCATTTTACAGATAGAGAAGGCTATAAATTTTGCTTTCTTTCCTACCAATGCTTGAATTAGATGCTGCTTGACATCATTGTTCCTGATTGAAGTATATATTAAGCTAAAATCATTACAGACTTTTATTTTACAGTCTGTGTTGGACAATGCCAGTCACAAAGATCTTTGTGCTCCATCTTGCAAGGAGCAATAAGGTGCCACAGTCGTCGTTGAGACGTCAGCCCCTTTCTTCTTACAAACCAAGGTAGGAAGCCAGGTTTGCATCAGCCTGGGAAGGAGACCCACTGCTCCAGAGCAGTTCCCCCTCTTTTGTCCTTCAAACAAAGCCCCATTTGCAACTCTGACGGGATCTTAGGTTGAGTGTTACAAGACTGCTGGTCCCTCCAATCCCCCAAGCATTTGAGCTTTGTAGCACTAAACAAAGCATGCACTTTCACAGAGTAAAATGGGGATGCTGTTAGGTTGATGCTGTGCATGTTTGCAAAAGCTGCTCAAAATAACTAAGAAGTGTACTGTGCATCTGCATTTATAGCTAACTACCCATTATGGATGACCTTTCCATCTCAAGTGATCTTCCGAAGAACCGGAGGGAGCTTTTTATAGAACTTAAGAAAAAAATAGATTGGAAGCAACAAAAAACTGCCCCTCGCCCTGTGTCATGCATATATAGAAAGTCTCTTTCTGGCAAGGAGCTAGCCTTTGAAAGACAAAGCAAAGACAGATCTTGCCACCTGGGTATTGGCAATTAGAGACTTCTGCACCAGAGTATCCATCCTTGACCTTAGCTGATTTAGACTTTTAAATATCAGCCCCTGTGGTGGCAGAGGGCTACTTTCTGGACACAAATATGTGCATCTTGTTAAAAAGTGACTTTCAGGGAGCAGAGAGAGTGAAAGGATTGTGGTGTATATCCTAGGTCCTGAGCCAGTGTTTGCAACCTTCCGTTATGTGGAAGGTCAAAAATGGATGAATTTTTCCACAACCTCCCCCCCATCCTATTTTCCAAGATATGTCAGGGCTTAAAATAGTTTGCTTTTTTGATATTTCCGTAGGAAACGGGAGACAGTTTGTAGATAACGTTTTTCATAGAGAGAATTTTTCCAGCATGAGTCACAATTTTTGTTAGTTGTGACTTTTTTAAAGGATTTTTATCTCTGCGTTCTTGCCTGCTCTTCCTTCTTCCTACAGGACATTGTCTCCCGTGATTTATAACCACTTTATGATGCTGCCTACTGCCAAATATTCCCTGCAATTCACCTGACAAGAGGAAGGATTTTGTTGGAGAAGTTATTGCTCTGCCAAGTCAAAACTCCTATCCACCAAGAGCAGGCAGGGTCTGGTCCTGCTTCTGTTCAAGTCAAGGTTTTTACTACCTCCATCATGTTAGCAGCCTCTTTCCTCTTTGGCAGTACATTTTCCCAGAGAGGAGTGTTGGCTGCATTGGTATACAGGATCCCTCTCTGAAAAAAAAGTGCTCCAGTGCACCCTTCTGCACAGGATGATGCCTTCCCAGGGCTGGTGTGGAAATCTGCCTGTAGTCCCCGTCTGTAGCATCCTGCCTAGATCAGCTTGGCAAATTTGGCTGTTCCAACACCTTTTTTCTTTTTTATTCTAAACACTTTTTGTGACTTAGTGCTTCTGTGCAAGCACACCAGGCTCTGCAAGCCAGTCTGAGCTGCTGCAGTTTCGAGGAGGGTTTAGGGACCTAGGCTAATCTGTCTTCAGATGACTTTGGCCCAGACAGGAGGTGAGAGTTGACCAAATCTGTAATTAAGCTCCAAGCCCATGAGGCATTGCCCTTGAAAGCATCGTTTCTGAGTTATTCTGGCAGCAGACAAGGGAACGGGGCAGGAGGACCGTCATGAACAGATAAGTGGCTCATATAAGCTTTGTCTGAGCAGGAGAAATGTGGGGCAGTGCAGCAGTCAGTGACAAAAGCTCCTCACCTTCATTCAGATGATGCATTTGATAGCATTGTGCAAGTCCTGTTTCCACTTTGAGAAAGGAATTGGGCTGTCCTTCAAGCTGAAAATGGAGCTTGATTTCAGTGGTAGCAGTTCAGGCTCCTGCTGAGCACTGGTGAAAGCCCATGCATACGTAGTGTTTTCAGGTGGGGTTTTACAGTGTCTTCTCTTGGCTGTGGAGTGGGTAGAGGATGAAGTAAATCAGACTGTCATCCCTCTGCACTTCTGAATATGTGGATGTTTCGTCTCGCTTTGGGTGCTAGAAATGGGAAGCGTTACCTCTCGTGGGGGCATGCCATGTTGTAGCACTTGGCCTCTTATGTAGAAAACAGGTTACCCATTCTTTCTTATGGCTTAGACGTAGCAAAGTATAATGCCAGCCGTCTTTCGAAGTGCAATTCCTTTCCCTGGGAAGTGCTGCTCTCCTTCCCCATAGTGATTGCTAGATATTGTCTGCTTGGGCTTCTGCATTCTCAGTTATTCTCAAACAGCGCAGCGCAGAGACGTGCTTTAATGTGTGAACTAGGTATAGCTCAGCAGGAAGAGGAGGTGACTCCTTAAACATTCATATAGTTCTGGGCAAAGTAGGGGTATGTTTCTAGCAGCTCACAGTGTGTAATGCTGCTCCTCTGATGTTTGAAGCAAGCATGTTGACTCAGGAGGTGCTAGGTGTAGTGCTGGCCTCCTGACCTGGAGGTGTAGGAAGCAATCATTGCCATTGCTTAAGGCTACATCAAGGATTAGAAGAATCTTCCCCGGCACCCTCAAATATTTCAGTCTGTAATTGCAAGCCTCTGAAGAACATCCCATTAGAGCAGCTCATTAAAAGCAACAAACGAGGCTTTCATTTATCATGACTCCAAGTCTTCAACTTAAAACTCTTAAAAGCCGCAGCTATATACAGCAGAGCCTCTCTGAGATCTGTCTAGCTACTAGAAATGTACTTTAATTCCAAATGCTCTCTGGGTCATCTGCAGACTTGTGGTAAATTAATTACATTGATTGCAGGCAGAGTTGTTGGGGCGCATCATGTATATACATTTCATTAACAAAGCATGTAGCCCAGAGTTTGAAATGATGCCAAGGGTGTTGATAAGTCCTCCTAGCACAGGTTTATTAAGTTTGCTCTCTGGGCAGTTGACTTTGCAAACCATATAGGCATTGCGGGGGTCACCTTTGCTAGAACTGAAGGAGTGTCAGTTTGTGTGCCTGAGATAACCAAAAGCAATAGAGTTGGTCTAGCCAGGAAGCGGGGCAGTGCTAGCAGGCCACAGAGGTCCAGGAGGTGCCACTGCAGCTCCTCTGTGTTGTTTCTGCCCACATGCAGCCCTTTCCTTGAAGCCAGGGCTCAAAGCAGAAGTCACACCTTGTTTCAAGCCAGCTTTGCTTTTGGAGATACTGCCACCTCAGCACCTCATTCTTTCCCAGCAAAGGGGATTTAACGCTGCAAGTGTTTTCTCAGTAACCTTCACCATTATGTGGACGTGTCATCTGTTAACCCACAGCAGACCAGAGGGGCTCCTGACTGCCCGCTGGAGCCAGGAGCAGCCCCCACAAGCTCTCCTTATAGTCTCCTGGTTGATTCAGTGAGGCCGGAGTAGACTTTGCAGATAATTTTGATGTATACAGTGCTTGGTTCAACTCTGACTGCTCCCTCATACAGGTCAGCTTGCTGGCTAAAGATCTTAAAACTCCAGAGAGTTCTGGGTGTATTTCATTGAGTGGCAATCTCTTATCCTGCCACAGCATTTGATCTCATGTGGAAAGCATTTGCTTTCAGCTCCTCACTTTCTAGACCGAGAAAGCCCTGCATGGAGCAAGGAGATGGGGAAAATCTGCCCCTCCTAGAAGCCATCAGCACCCAAAGGCGGTGGCCATGAGGGCACAGCAGGTTTGCTAGAGCCTGACATCCAGTTTGATATGCCTCAGGGTTTTTATATTCTGAAGCTTATCTGCCAAATCAAGCCATCCTTTTAACACGAGCAGTAATAAATTGTCCTAACTCTTCAGGCCAAGTAGTCCGTTCACTTAGCTATCCAAGTGCTCCTGGGACTGGAAAGTGAATTTTGTTGTCTGCTGATCCAGTTTAGTTTGTTTCCAAGAGCTTTGCTTTCCCGTAATGCTACACCTCAGAGAATTTTGACCCTAAGCACACAGAGTTACATGACGGGTGTGCAGGAGGAAGGCTGCATTGAGGCATATTTACCTTGCACTTGAGCATTTGTTTCCTCCCCATAAAGGGAACAAGTGAGATCTGAAGCGCTCTGCATTCAGTGCAGAGCACTGATTGTGTCTCAGAGCAGCCCAGTGGCTGATGAGGTGCTCAAAGATTTTTGTTCAGAAAACAGCGAACTCTTTTTCATTTTAAGGAAGTGGCTGCTTTTCAGGTTAATTGAACTGTTGGTTCAAAAACCTTGACTTTACTTGCTGATAGGTGTGGGAAGGTCTGGTGGCAACAACTGTTAGAAAATGCTGGGGGGGAAGGGACCTCCTGGCTAAAATATAAACTAAGTCGTCACAGCCACGGTGATCTTCTGGAGAAGTACCAGTTCCTTGTGCTCAAATCCTGTGAGGTTAAACCCAGAAAATGGCAAATTTGACTCAAAATATATAATGCTTGGGTTCCCTTTGTTTGATTTTGGGTTTTGGACCTCTGGTGTTGACTTGGATCAATGGAGAGGTTTAGTAAAGGCTGAGCTGCTCCCATATTAGTATGACTGCACAAGCCGGGGTATTATGAAAATACAAAACATTGTCAATTATAGTAAAAAAAATATTGGTATCACTGTTTAGAAAATGTTAGCAAGTTGTTTTGCTGATGCAAAGGGAGCTTAGAGAGACATTCTTCACCAGTTCTAATTTAAGTAAGCACATAATCCAGTATATAATTCTGTAAATCATTGCATGCCTGAAGTTATTTTGCATCATAATTTAAGGTGGTGCAGTTGCCGAATGTTAATTTTGTCTAAATAGGCTACTTTAATGTGTTTAGGCATTGTAAGTTATACTTTATAAAAATCTGATGGGCACCATTTTTTTTTCAAGAATGACATGTTATGATGATTTGAGGAGAAATGATGAGAGAGATCTTCAGCTGACTTTAACCAGAGTATGTCTGCACCATTGGGCTCCCGCTTGTATATTGTACCGAAGTTCTTCCTGTTGTTCCTTCTGCACTATCTTCTTTTTCAGGATGAATTACCTTAATAGATTTGATAACAGAAAAAATTGTGCATGCAAGTTCTCTGACAAGGATAAAGGGCAATTACTGAGGGTTACGAACTGATGCCAGGCGAACCCATGCTCTGATCAGACTAGAGTAACAGCTTGGCAGCCTTCAAAAGCAAGCTGTAGATGCACACGGTGCCTTTCAACTCACGATGTTTTGAGTTTATTTAGGCTGAATGCTCTCACATGACTCATAAGGTCCTGCCTCTGCAGATACGTAATGCGCGTGCAAAGCTTCTCTGGTAGAAAGACACCCAGAAAGGGCGGTGTGAGTTGAGTACATGCATAAGGGTCTACAAAACCAGGGCTTGCATTCATCCAGTGCCTTTTTTTTTTTTTTTTAAAGGAATTGTAACTGTACCACACACACACTTGCGGATTTCCCTGCTCCAAGGCAGGTGCTTAAGTTTAAGCACATGGGTGGCCCCGTTAATCCTAATGGTGGTACTCAGGTACGGGAAGCACATGGTTAATTGCTTTGCAGGACCAGGATCTGTACGGTCTCCACAAGGCGTTTTTCCCCAAAGGTAGCACAGGCCATGGAATTCTTGCAGCCCAGGGCGTTAAGGTCCAAATAATAATTGCAATAAGAAGGAAGAAGTGCATATAAAAATGTTGCGAATGTATTTGCACCTTGCCAGGGCGGTGGGATTATTCCTTATCCTGGGCCTTTTTGTTTGCTTTTCAGTTGCTGCGATCATGGCTGTGGGTGGGCTTCTTCTCTGCGTGCTGTTGCCTATCCGAGCCTAACATGGTCAGTGTTCCCACCCGTGCTGGCTCCTATTTCGTGTCCTCCCTCCATGTTTTCTGTGCACAGTCTGCCTCTCCCTCCCTTTCTTGTATTGGCCTGGAAATTGCTTTTTCATCCAATCTCTGCACCCAGCTTGTCTATCTCAACAACTGGAAATAGCGTGACCCGAAGCAGAGTGTGTCTCCAGGAAGAGCAAGGGTCCCAGGGAAAAAAAATCCTGATATGTAATGCCATGATCGATCCAGACACCACACCAGCAATGTCATGTGTCATAATAAAACATCACATATGCTGGACACTTCATCAAATTCTGCTTCTTGTCACCAAAAGGGACTGAGAGAGGTAATTTGCCCCTAGAAAGGGGGCGGAGGGCAGGCAGGAGTGGAAAGGTATTTAGTGGCATGTAACATGCATGTCAGTGAAACAAACTGTATGTCATCGACATACATGTCAAAGTATGACATATACAGCAATGACATGATGCTGTTTGCCAACGATATGCTCCAGCAATGTTGGACATATCTCTGGGCGTCAAGAGCTGTGTGTCCATGCTGCATGCTGCCCCATTCTGCCAACATCTGGGCCGTCTCACCAGTTTCTGCTCTCTTGTACTCTCCCCTCTTTTCTAACTAATCAAAGGAAGGGTGATTTTAGTTTCTGTTGGTTTGACTGGACACGAGTTGAGTTGCTCCCTGAAGGGAATGTGTTTTACGTGTCTGAATTGGCTGTAATCTGTGCAGGCAGAGATCTTCCTAAGCCTCCTAGGAGACTGATGAAATCACCATGCCCATCAAATAGCTGCTTGAGACCACAGGAGTTCTGCGACATCCCACGTGTGTTGTTAAACTGGGAAGGTTTTGCAGCATAGCTGGGCAAGAGGTGTGAAACTCTCTTACTATGTTTTCTGGGGGAATGCTGAGGCTTTGCATGGTGGTAGCTGGGTCATGGTGCAGTCCCTAGCTGTGGGGCACAGCAGTCATCAAGGTGGACTGGTTTTGGGTCCTCTAGTGCTGTATGTTGGCTCTGACAGAGGCCTGAACCAGGGAGGAGTTTGCAAATGCAAATCCCAAAGGCCCTAAAGCAGAAGGCTTTTCTTTTTCCTGTTGGAGCATTTTTAAGTTGGTTTTCATGACTTTTGAGTGCTTAAGAGCAGCGTTACCAAGCAAGGGTGCTCACCTTAAAGTGTTTGGCTGCAAAATGTTCTTCTGGTACATGCAGTCATTCCTACAAGCCACTGATTTGGCAATGATTGCGCTAAAAGAAAACCTCTCAGTACTTCTGTTGTCTGTCATGCCTGTGCCACCAGTGCCCAAGCAGTCCCTTGCTGGGAGTCATGCTTCAAATATCCTCAGCAAGGCCCCCAACCAGAGAGTGGCAGCAATGGAAGATACTTCTCAGAGGAGACTGGGAATGGACTGGATGGCTACTAAGAAGAGAGACCCATAGGGAAAACTTGGCTGACCTGGCAAACAACCTCTGCAAGTTTCCTCCTAAGCTGCGGAGAGACTAACGTGGCAGCAAGCTGGGAAGGGGAAACGGGAAAAGTGACTTCAAGGCACAGACGCCGTCAGCTGTGCTATGGGAAGGCACGACCACGACAACCACTTTAGAGAGATTTATGGAGATCACTTCAGAGAGAACTTCCTGCGAGAGGGGGAAACGGTATCTTGTTTAAGTTATTTTTAATTGTTCTGGCGGTGGTTTAGGAAAGCAGGGAGTCATTCAGTGTGAAGGCAGGGAAAGACTGAAGGCTAAAAATACCACCACTGGAATTGTGAAACTTCCTTTGCAAAGCATCCAAGTTAACCGGAGGTCAAAGGCAGGATCTCACCGTGTAGCAGGAGACAGCAGTGACTGGGAAAGCAGCTGAGAAGACAGCCTTCAGCCCTTAGGAAGGGAATCTGCCCTGGTTCTTTTCAGTCCAGTCATCTGGTATATCTCTGAAATGAGCTGAAGGTCTTGGCGTGTCATCTCAAGACCTTTTATTGCTCTTTTGATCCCATTCTCCAAATTATAGGACTTTGGGAGTAGACAGAGGAGTTGAATGAGCCAGAGTCCCAGCCTGCATGGTTTGCTCCAGGTTACTCCAGGTGAAAGTTTGGTCCAGTGCAATGAAAGTAACTCATTATAGACATCAAAAAAGCAGGAGGAAAGTGAACAGAAAAATGGGAAACAACTTCCAGTATAAAAGCTGTTTGTTTTACACCAGTCCCTTGAGTATTCCCTGGTTTTGTGATACAGAATATGTTCTAGGATTGCAAGCAGCAAAGGCAAATGCTGAACACGGACCAATGTCACTAGAGGTAGACTTTTGCCTCTGGCTCTCAGTATCAGAGTTGTTTATCCAGGATAAAACTATTTGCTGCACCAGTTACTGTCTCCACACATGAACTGAGGCGACAGGATCTTGGCTAGTTGGAGAGATCCTTGTTTGTTTGTTCCTCTGGGTGGAACACGGTCCTGCCCTATAACACGTATGCAGCCTTATTGCTTTAATGTCTTGGAGTAAATAGCTGAAATGAGCCCTTACCCCTTGTAAGCAACAACCTTGCGGTTCTCGCAAACCTCCTGTAAAATGACAGCTCAAGATGGGTTGGATGCATTCCTTAAAGTTGATTTATTGTAACAGATGTGCTTCTGAGTCAAGGTCTCACCCCTGAAAAGCAAGTGGCATTTTGTCTCTGTTTCAGAGAAGTGCACAGAGTTCATTTATCTCCTTTTTAAGAGATTGGATACATGTATAAATCCCTGCAGGACTGGGATGGGAAATTGCATGCTGCTTCAGGGTGCAAGCTGTTTGATGGTACTGACTGCATCTAGCAAGGTGAGGTCCCCTTCCTCATCGGGGATGTCTAAATGCTGTCCCCATGTGCATTTCCAGTAACGCCTTGGCTGTGTGCTGAAATGCTTTGGCCTGTGCCTATAAAAAAAGTATATAGAGGCTCTCCCACATCGCTGCCTAGGGCTTGGATGTCCAAGGTCCAGCTCCACAGTCCCCTGACTGTGTCCTGCCTGGGTTGTGACCAGAGTGATGGCCCCAGCTGGGGAGGTGGAAACTCCTTCCCTTGGGCATTCTGTGTTTTTTGGGGGTGCCGAGGGTGGCCACACACCATCCAGCAAGGGCACCCCGAAGCACAGGGTGAGACGCAAAGTATCTCCACCAGTCCAGGGAGAGCAAGCATCTTCCTGACTCATTTCTTGAAGGATTTTTCTCCATGAATTGGCTTCTGCCATGAGAGGCAGTGGGCATTGGTTTCCCAGCTGGATTCTTCGTCTTTCTACCTGTCCGTTTTATATTTTATAAACCTATAAAGGGATCATTTTACAACTTCACTTTTATAATCTGCCCCATAAATATTTTACAAGCTGCCTGCCAATCTGCAAGTAGTTTTTAAATAAGACGTGATGCCTTAAGAATATTTAAAGTCTCGCTTTTTTTTCCTCTGATACTTTTATTGAAAAACACAGAGCTGTGCAAGGAAGACATCTGCTTTCTAGATACAGAAACTGGGACAAATCCACAACAGGAGTAAATGAGTTGAGATTCAGGTGTGCTGCTGAATTACGTTAACTCTTTGGCTGAATATCTCCAGCTCAGTGGGAGATGAAGCAAGTGTCAGGATCTTTACGCTTTTGCTGTATGTGATATAGAAAAGATAGGAAATCTATGTTTTGTACAATGACAATAAACTAGAGAATGAGTCTTCCATCAGGAGGCTTTTGACTCACAGCTTTTCCAATAAATATTAAGAGGAAATACACATGCAGAAACGGATTATTTTACAAACAAGTGGAGCTGTTTCTTCCCTTAAAATATATTGCAAAGCCACAATATTTAGATAACTTTTATCTACCAGTAAGATGCACATAGTGAATCAGGACTGTTAACCTGAAAAAGCAGAGTTTTATGGGATTTAGCTGGGGAAGAAAGGAGGAAAAAAACCTGCTTGTGTGTGTTATTTAAAGCATCTGAAGGTCAAGAAGGGAAGAAGTGCAGTTTAGCCCCAGTCAGCGTGTACATGGCTTGTTTCTCTGGATAGTTTAAGAAAGCGAGCGTGCGAAGGGCACAAGTGATTGCAACAGGCAGGTTTTGCAGCAAGTTTTGTTAGTGATGCCCAACTGTTGCTTGGCAGTTGCAGTCCACTAGCTGCCATTTCACTTTGGCATGTCCTGTCGAGGCTTGTTGTAACGATGCTTTGGGAATCCCAGAACCTGATTTCTTACGCTAATGTGATGTGCTGCTGTATGTGTTACCCAGCTAGAGAGGGGAGGACAGCCAGAGCCAACTGGTTTGCACTGGCCCTTTGAGTGTGCCCCTGGGCAGTAAAACATGGACTGTTGTGCATCAAGGTGTACTTAGATCACTGGACGCAAACGATGGCATGTTCCCCATTTCTCTCTCCTCCCTTTTTATGGTTAAAGAATCAGGAGATGCGGGTGGTAAAAAGGATAATGTTAGCAAGGCTTTTTTATAGGTGAAGTACTCCAAACCTGAGGAGCAGATGAGGGCATTTGCTCTAAATGGTGAACAGAAGAAATCTTGTATATGTGCATTTGCTAGAAGGATGAATTGAAACATTTGTGTATTTTTAAGAGGAAAATTGAATTATACACCTCAATCTAGAAAATCACTTCTGCAGAAAACTGATTTAATTTTTGGCAACTTGCAGCAGAAAAAATTGGGATTGCCAGAAGTGGGAACTGATGCTGGTATTCATATGTCTAGTTTATACACTTAAAGAGAGAGGCAGTATGACGAAGAAGAAGAATCCATTTTCACCCAGGAATTATGAACACTAAAACATATTTTGAAATTACTCTTACTCCTATGGTCTCTGCGTACACCTAGCGCTTAGTTTTTGAGTTAATTAGACAGGACCCCATCTCAGGAAATGGCACTGCTGCTGCTAGAGCAAGGCGATGAGCATCGACGCGCAGATAACTGAGCCATGGCTCTGAGCACCTCATTGCTGCTATCATAGGTTTTGCATTCAGAGCATGATGGTCTCAGCTTGGTCACTGCTGCTGAAATCGCACCCTGCATGGATAGCCTGGCTGTTTATCAAGTGTGACCTGTTTATCTCCCTGCCTGTGCCCCCGAACCGCTTGTCAGCCTCCCCCCTTGTCTTCTGCACCTTGTCTCAATCCATTCCCCTGCGCTTGCACAACGTTTGCAGTCTATTTTTAACTCCTTTTCCCTTAGCACACGTCTCCCTTTCTCCCCAAGGTAAGCTTGCGTGCCTGCTCCCCTTCCCTGGAGTAACCCTGGGAACTCATGTTGCTTTTCTCCTCCTCAGCCCTCTGGTGTCCAGCTCTGCTGGGGCCAGCTCAGTGGCAGTGCATGCATCCTGTTGTACTGGGGCTCTGTTTGTAATTGAGACTGTTTCGCAAATCCAGCGCCAAAATCCTATAGCCAAAAGGCTGCTTGGCCCCTTGCAACCCAGCAGACAGCAATTCCCTGTCATAGGACTTCATGCTGAGGGCATGTTTCATGCAGATGCCTATTACTGCCTCCTCCTAATTGCAGTTTTGTTTCTGCTAATCATATGCTCCTCCTTGCTGTGAGTGATGCTGGAGTTCTCACATCTCCCTATGTCAAAAATCATGGGCAACAGAAGAGAAGACTCCAAGTTTCTCAGCTTTAAGTGGCTCCTTGGTAGCCTGAGGCTTTCTTTGAGGGGTGCCAGCTAGCGATCCCATTGTGCGCTGGCTGACTCGCAGGTGTCTGTTGCAGGTTTTTCACTCTACCAAGCGATGTCCCTCTGTCTCATGTGCATGCAGTTTGCTTTAAGGATGATCCAGTTCCTGTATCCACTTACCAGGATCTTGGAAAGACTGGCATATATATGTACATCATACATACTTCATCCCATATTTTTAAACATGTATATAGTTGTGTGTATATAGCAATTCTCCTTGCCTATGCAGTTACCCTGTAGCTTCCTAAGTGGTTGTCTAAGTGAAGCAGGTCTCAGTGATGCCACCAGAGCAGCCAGTTAATGCTAATGCAATGGCATCGCCTAGAGAACCAGCAAGAAGGGTGAGGGATGAGTCAGGAAAGAGCAGCCAAAGACTAATAGGAGGATGCCCTGGGGGAGATGCAACTCCCATATGGCTGTGGTTGCAACTCCATGATGGGATTTGGCAGCATCCTTGCACTGCCCAGTGCTAACATAGGAGCAAAATAGGTCAGGAAGAGACTGTGTGCTTTCTTCCATCTTTATTGGTGCTGGGCAGAGGGGATTGCATGAATGGTAGCTCCCCTGGGTAAAGACAGCAGATGTGCAGGAAACCCCATCAGAGCCAGGAATACATAGAAGACCCTTGAAGGCAGTGAGGCAAGAGGTTTTGCGGTTTTTTAACGCATCATTTTACATATGTGTAAGGTGTTAATGTTTACACTTCTAAAGTATCAAAATTTAAAGTTCTGTGCAAATGCCTAGTGGATGGAGGGGAGCATGCAACACATACAACATGGTGCCTGCAAATCTCTGTGGTCCAGATGATCTTGCTTCTGTGGTTCTAATGTTTCATCCCATTCCCCTTCCATCGTCCTTCTTGTTCTTGCTTTTTTTTCTTCTTAATAATAGCTAAATGACATGTATGGTAGAATGGAGATTTTCAGAAGCATCTGTGGGATTTGGAAGCATAAGTCCAATTCAAAATCAGTGGGCCTTGAGCCCTGAATCCCGTTAGGGAAATTGCAAGTAGTTTGATGAGCTAAAACTGGGACAGCAGCAATGCAGCCGCTAGAGAGGTTGGATTCGTTGCTGCTCTGGGTTTTTGTGTTTTGTGTGATTGGAAGTAAAGAGCAGGGTTCTGCCATACCAGAGACAAAAACGCTCTTCTGTTTGTTTTTTTCCAGGCGATGTGGCTATAGCAAGGCTAAACAAGATCCAGAAGAAGAAAAGATGCATTTTCATAATGGCCACAGTGAGTAAAAATCAAACATGTATATATGTGGTTTTGGCTCTCTGTGGTAATGAGAAATACAAGTGAGAGGTTTTTTTAAAAAAAAGAATAAAATCCAGTTTTGCTGGTCATTCATAGCAGAATTCAGTTTGTTCTGTTGCTCGGTAAGTCCCCACCTGCCCCTGCTCCAAGCCTCATGGAGAACTGAACATTTGAACAGTCCTTACATGTGCCCAGCTATTCACGCTTGTACATTTGCAGCAGATCTCTTTAGCAAGCCATTTTGTTCTGTTCCTCTGTCTCTGCTGTGTGACCCAAGGTGCTATTAATTTTGCTTGGCCAGCACATAACAACTCTACATTTTTGCGGTCTGGATGTATCAGTCCAGAATATCTGTTTGAAACCCTTGCTCCACCTCAGCCAGCCGTGAGGACCAATCCCGCAGCTACTTTTTGCCTTGGATGCTTCTATAGAGATGTGAGGATTAACGCCTACTTCTTGCTCCTCGGAAGCTTTCAGAAATGCTATGTTAATGCCCTTATATATAAAAAAACCTCTACGGTGATGCTAGTAAGTACATCTCATAGTTACTATCGTTCCTTCTGTACATCCAAAGTCAGTGTTTGAAAATCCTTCCTTCGTCAAGTGCTGTGGGATCTGGAGATGTGTAACAGCGAGGTGCCTTTTGGGGTGGAAAAGGCAAACGCATCTTGAGTGAAAGTCAAATTTCCATTAGTGCTATGTAATGAAGGCAGCAGGAAGCAAATCAATTAAGAGCCACAGTGTAATGTAACTGTCTTATTAGACTGATGAGCAGTCCTTCATGTGAGTAGCCTTAATGATTGTCAAAACAAACTTATAATATGGATAATGAAAATACTTTTTCCCCTCTCAAGTCCTGGAGAAAAAGCCTGCTATTGATTTTGTTTATACTGGTACAACCCACAGGCTTTGTACTGCAAATATTCCATTCATTTAAATCTCAGTAACTCCATCTGAAATAATGTGGCCAACTGATGAGCTAATATGTGACTGGCAGGGCATAATTTATTGCAGCTCTCCATCAACCCCCCATCCATCCAACTTGCTTTGCAAGTTGTTCCCTTAACATTTAGCTTTTTGTACTTTTCCTCCTGGCATACCCTTTCCAGATCCAGAAAGGGATACTTTTGCACCAAACCTTGGACCAGCCCATTACACAGGACTGAGAGGGATTTTTAGCTGTGCATCGTTCCAGCTGAGCACTATTTTGTGCTTTTCTAAATACGATAAAGTTGCACATATGTCACATATAAACTAAATGTCATTTTCCAAGAATGCTATTCATTTTTCCCATAGAAATAGGTTTCCCTGCTGCAATGTTTTCCAGCAAAGCAGAGTGCAAGGGACGGGAGTGGGTGTTGCCCATCATCTGTCATGCTATGTGCCAGTAATGCTCTTAATTTGTGTTTGCAGTTAAGCTGCCTGGAGTAAGGACCTACATTGACCCCCACACCTATGAGGACCCTAATCAAGCTGTCCATGAGTTTGCTAAAGAGATCGAAGCTTCGTGCATAACCATTGAAAGAGTTATTGGAGCTGGTACGGAAATGCATTTCGTGACCCTTAGCAGCATGGAGGGTTGGCTTTCTTAACACGAGAGAGCTGGGAGAGGCCATGAAACATTTGTGCCATTAGGTACCCTGCAAGTGATGGGGAGCATGTTCCAGCTGAAGTTTGGGACAAACCTGTCATTGTCTGTGGTTTTAAAATTCAGGGACTGAACTGAAAACAGCAATAGATGGTCATGTTTGGACCAAGCTGAGTTATTCTGACAGATACTAAGGGAAATGAGTCAATTTTCAGGTTCTTTTCACCATTTTAACCTTTTTCTCCTCCCCCATTAAGGTCAGTCTCAAAGCAAAAATTAAGAATAAGAAGTCATCTAGGAGAAAAAAAATCACAAAACAAAATCCAAAGCTTTTAATTTCCTTGGTTAAAAGAAGAAATTCCCATTTTCTTTCCAGTTAAGCTGTTTGTTTGGACTTGTGTCCAACCTTAAGAATATTTTCTATCCTCTGAAATTATGGGTTTGGAGGTAATTTACCATTGACCAGAAAAAAAAGAAAAAAAAAAATCCATTTGGGTTACTTTCTTAAAAAGATGGTCATAAAATCAGAAAGAGTTTATAGTCTATAAAAGTAGATGTTGCTGTGAAAGGCTAACAGCATTCCATCTATTTAACTTACCAAAGGAAGGTTAAGAAACAATAATAGAGGATGTGACAGAACTCTTTCATGTAGTAGACAAAAACATGAAATGAGGAAAAAGCCCAATGGAATATAAAGCGTAGCTCTTTAAATATAGGAAAATTACATTTTTCTTCC
The DNA here is from genome assembly GCA_013397275.1 of Burhinus bistriatus. Taxonomy (NCBI): domain Eukaryota; kingdom Metazoa; phylum Chordata; class Aves; order Charadriiformes; family Burhinidae; genus Burhinus; species Burhinus bistriatus. Next base: position 40,781 of record VYXH01011827.1, on the reverse strand, counting down.
CAGTTTTCTTGTGCTTATGAATTACTTGGTCTCTGGTACGCTGGCTATTTGAGATGGTGATCGCTGTGATGTTCCGCTTTCCACATCCATGAATGCAGGACAGCCCTGCATGCTTTTGATCAGCTATCTGTACGGGCTGGGCTGCATGCCACAAATGGACACGCACATGCATTCCTTTGTTGTGCCGTGATCCTGTTCTTTCTGATTTTTCACTGAAGGTGAATTTGGGGAAGTCTGCAGTGGGCGGCTGAAGCTGCAGGGAAAGCGCGAGTTCCCAGTGGCTATCAAAACCCTGAAGGTGGGCTACACGGAGAAACAGAGGCGAGATTTCTTGGGAGAAGCAAGCATCATGGGGCAGTTTGACCACCCCAACATCATCCACCTGGAAGGCGTCGTCACAAAAAGTAGGTACAGGTTACTGTGGATTGCTGTCCCTGAACTCCGGCTGATGGGAGAGTTGGTTAGGGGAGGAAGACTTGGGTAGCTTGCATTTTGACTGGGCCTTTCATAATTTCTCAAAAAACAGTGAACTCCCCTTGTCTGAAATGTCACACTTCGTGGGTCCAGGTTCCCCAATATTGTAAAGGGGGTTTGTGCCTGAAGGATTTCAGCATTCTTCCAGCTAGAACAGATAGATAACGGCTAAAATGATAAAAAACATGAACTCCCTCTGCAAACCTTGCCTCACTTAGGCGTAATATGCATGGGCTAAGAGAAAACCCCTCTTCAAAAGCCCAAAATTAAATGAGGCAGAAATAGGAGATGATATGCCCGGCCAGCTTCAGGCAGCAAGTGGGTGATGGAGACAGCAGTAAACCAGGGATGTCAGAATGTCAATGGAGTGTGCTGCCTGACTTCTTCCTTGCAAGTATTTCAGAAGCACCTACCGCCTGCAAAATGCAGGATTGTTCTGAACACAGGGGTGCCAAGCCACCCGCTAAGTTCTTCAAACAGGCTCAGTTCTTATTCCTGCCTGTATTTGTTTACTTTTGAAACCACATGAGCCCCAGGGTGAGCAAAGATGTGCCAAGAAGTGGGAAATGATTTCCCTGGCAGGGAAACAGGGAGGATTTTGCTACCAAGAGTCTTAAAAAAAAAAAAA
>VYXH01011827.1:11956-39644 GCA_013397275.1 Burhinus bistriatus | reverse complement strand
AAAAAAAAAAAACCACAACCCCTGATGATTTTCAGGCATCATATTTTGAGAAACCACTGAAGCAAAGCCCACAGGAGGGTAGTGCTGAGCCTTGTGATCACTCACAAGGGATGTGAGCAAGGACAGAAGCTAGCTGAAGTTTTGCTTTCCAGAAGTAGGGAAGAACAGGAATGTAGCTGAAGACGACAGGACTGTGTAAAACCACGATTAAGGCAAGCTCCCTCTGGCATCTGCTTGTGATGCCTGTGGTAGTAGTTGACCTGGTGGTGGCATATGGGTTATGTCAGAGGTTGAGGGCTTGGGGAAAATGTGAAATGGCTGGCAAAACATGCCAGCACGAGCACTGCTAAGGTCTGACTACTCAGTTAGCAAAATAACCTTCCATGACTGTCCCAACCCAGTTCTTCTCCAAATGACTGTATGCACTAAAGATAAGGGCAGAGGAAGGGACGGCACATCCTAATGTGCCCAACCCAAGCCTGTCCGGCTGTGCTCAGGCTGTGGGAGAAGTGCAGGACTGTTCTTACTCTTCCATTTTAAAGCCTTGGAGGACCTACATTATTTGCATCAAGGATTTTTTTGTTGAAAACAACTGCTCCTTTATTTTAAGTTGTATTTTAAGTGTTTCGGGAAGTTGTTGCTAGCTGAAGAAGCACCAGCCTCACAAGTGTGAATGGCTGTCTCCCCTCCTGTCTTCATGACTGGTAATGTCAGAGCTTAGCTACTACCATTCAAATGGCGGTGTCTGGGGCAATGTGACTGCTGGTAGTACCATTTGTCATTCATCAGAGGCAGTGTCTCCAAAATTAGTTCTTTTTCAGAGCTGCAGTAGAGAAGCTACAGAGATGCTAGCTGTTCGTCCTGTCTGTATCCTTATGAGCTACTCAAAATCAATGCTGTTTTGCAATCAACAGCCTTTTCTTGCATTTTTCCTTGAAATTGTATTTCCTAAAACTTTTTAAGAAAAGAAAAAAAACAACCAAGGTAGGTAGGTTTCTCCCAAAAATTGAATAAAATGCAAAATCTCCGGGGTCACCTTGTGTAGCTCTTAATACATAGAAGCTCCCATTTCTAGCCCTGCCATGATGTGGGATATTGGGCAGGAAGCAAGTGACGATTATCCATCCATAAAAGCTGCTACTGGCACGGGCTTGAGTCCTTCTGGCTGCCGCGGCCTCAGGGGATGGGTGGGAATCCCGCTTTTGGAGAGGATGCGCCTCCCTAGTGTGCTGCCTTTTATATAAAGCAGCTATCTTCTCCAAAGGCTGTGGAAAAGCTGGGAGCTTTCCTTCTGAATTGGATGTGGAGCGACTAGAATTTGGATGCAGTGGGTACGTGCACCCTGAGCTCCTCATTAGCTCAGTAAATGCTTATTTACTGCGCTCAAAATTTTTTCCATCGGGCATCTGGAGCGTCTTCCCTGCTTTTTTTCTTTTAATTTAAATGGACCAAAACGACCTTTATGAATCCCAAACTACATTGCTATCTCAAAGTATTGTTTAACTTCTTTTTCCCTTCAGTGTTTTAGTCATTGGCTTATCATAGATTTAGATCTTTAGGGTAAAATGTCTTTGCTGCATCATGATTTACTTTGGAAGTAAATTAAGTTAAATTGAATTAGGCCATTTTTAATTCTGAATGAGAATATCCACGCAGGGGCTTAATACCATTTAACTAATCTAGTTCAAATGCACACCTTAGTTAATTTGGATTAATCGTATTCATTGTCCCCATGCACACAAGCCCTTAGCTATTTCTGCTTTACAAAGGTAATGACGGTCCTGTTTTCATTCGCATCCGGTTTGGTTGTGCTGACGGTGTGCACATTGAATTAGTACGTTGATATGAATGACATCTACACACATTGTATGGCCCCATAACGCCAGTGGGAGGGAGCCCTGCTGACATGGAGAATCAACCCAGTGCTTTAGAAGGGCCAACATTTACTTTTATTTTACTTTGTTGGAAGTTACTCTATTTCTGTGCTCTTGGATATGGGGCTAATTTATTCCACGATTACTGTCAACCTGCAGCAGTCAGATAATGAAACGTAAGTGCCAGAAATCTTATTTTCTTTGAAGGCAACCAAAGGCAGGAGTCTGAAGGAGGTCCCCCAGGGTGGTGGCGTAATGAGACGTCAGTCTTGCTGCAACGCTTCCTTGAAGTGTCAGAGATAAGGGACGCCATGCTACAGTCAGGGGTTTAGTGCTTAAAAAAAAAAATTTAGTTATACCTGGGATTTTCCTTCCCTGCATAGCCACTGACGTGTTTGCCAAGCTGTAGCAATGTAACCCGAGATCTCTCCCTCCTGCCCGCAGCCCATGTTGTGTGTGTAGAGAGACGGCTGTCATCCTTGAAGACAGGGCCCGTTATTTTGTTTGAGGCTCAGTGATATTTTTGATGGCCCCGAGGTGCATTTCTCATATCAAAAGTAATACTTTTGGTGAACTTCAAGCTCAGGCAGTAGCTGTGATATTAACTTCAAAGAATTGAAGCAGCGCAGGTCCCTCACACTGCAAAGGTGGTATCTGCACAACAATGAGTGTTTTGATTGACAAGTTCACAATTACCTTTATTATGTAGATAATTAAGCACTAAATTAGGCAAATAGTTAAGGTAATGGGAAAGTGGGAAGATTAAGACCAATCTAAATGGTAGAACATGTGCCGATTTTTAGGAGCATTTACCTTCATGTGCATGTTACGACACACGGCAGCTCTCGTTGATCATTTCTATGAAAGACATTTATAATGCACTTTACAAATAATTGACAGCTCCTCTTTTGTCTGTGCCTCATGCTAGCTAATGGAAATTGATTTAAATAAAAAATAATTTACATGTTCTTATAAGATTTTATTGAATTTACAAGGGCTGGAGCACACCACATTAATTATTGCTATGTCATTGTGGCAAGCTAGCGAGAAATTAGATATAAAAACTGAGCAAAACCTATGTATAATTACCATTAAAATGACTCGGGCATGAAAATTAATCAAATGGATTTGGAAAAACATTATTATTCCTGTCAACAATAGGAGACCAGGTCTTTTGTTAAGAACTTTTATTTTGTTTTCCACTCGCACTCATTCCGTACTTCACTCGCTTTTGTGCTGCAGCATAAATATTCCTCTTCTTAGTTCCAGATGTGTTTACAAGGGTAGTCACATGGGATTACTTGCATTACAAGAGATGTAATCCCATCCTTTCCTGTCTTGGTCTTGGTGCCTACCAAGCTCAGATAGGTACTTCAGATCATCCTTGTTGCACCTGTTGGGCTCCTGTTGTTACTTTAGAGTGTTGAAGCTATAGGGAAGAGTCCAAAAAGGTCACTGTGTGCAATTTGGCCTCTACAAGCTTCCAGCATGGAGATGAGGAGAAGGTTGTGCATAGGTTGCCTGGGTTCACCTTGCAACTTCTTCCTCAAACATCATCTAAACACTCTGGGGCTTGGTACCCCACCCATAATATGGGATTACTTTTTCATTCCCTCCTCCATTCCCCTGTTTCTACGTATATTCTGGCAAAAACTATTGTCATCCTTCTGGGACAGCAGTGTCTCGGTGTAGATTTATTGTTGCATGGCTGTATATTCACATTCAGATGCACCATGAAAAGACTTTATTATTATACCTGTTTTTTAAATAAATTGCTAACAAACTCATGCACTTTTTTTTTTCAGGCAAACCAGTAATGATAGTGACCGAATACATGGAAAATGGTTCCCTGGATACGTTTTTAAAGGTAATACTTAGATCCTTTTTCCAGGGGGATTTCGGTTAAAATTTGGGTTCTTTGCAGATGGTTAATATCAGTGAAAATGTTTGCTGGGTGCTGGTCCAGCTGTTGATGCTGTTTGAGGCAGGAGTAGCTCAGTTGTCTGTTTGGTCTATATTTATACAGCATCATGCACGTCCTGATTCGTGCCCTGATACAAACAGATAAGAATAAATTGGAGGATATTATGTTTATTTTAGAAGGCAGTCTGCTGCATGGAAGTTATTAACTTATCCTGCAAAATTTGCTGCGTTTCCAGAGCACATCCACACTGCACCATGGCAAACCCCAGACTTGTCAGAGTTTTTCCATGAGATGTAAGAGCTAGAGAAGGGAGGATAGGGGAAATGGTTAGAAATGTGATGTGGCAACATGGGGAAGAGCCCTGACCCCCAAATATTCACTTGTGGACCTCTGCAGGTAGGATTTCCATGCAACTTGGTGCCATTCAATTGGCTGACTTGGAAACAGCCCACCCCGGTGCCTTTATACACATAACTACATGTGTTCACTCCCAGTTGCAGTTTCTTTATCAGTCACCAGTCGAAATAGCTTGCTCCTTGATCTCCAGTTAAAAGAACTACATTTCCTTAGCTTTGTCTCTAGAGATCCTAATCCAAACAGTGAAACTTTGAAAAGCTTTGTGGTCAGAGCATGAGAGTAATGAATTATTAATTTCCCTGTTTTTCTTCCCTGGAGACTTGCCTGTGCATTTTTATTCATGCACAGGCAATGCTGAGGGTGCAGAGACTCAACTGATCAAATGTCTCCTTCCTTTTGCAGAAGAACGATGGGCAGTTCACGGTCATTCAGCTGGTTGGGATGCTGCGAGGCATCGCGTCAGGAATGAAGTACCTGTCTGACATGGGTTACGTACACAGAGATCTGGCTGCCAGGAATATCCTAATCAACAGTAACTTAGTCTGCAAGGTGTCGGACTTCGGCCTCTCCAGAGTCCTAGAAGATGACCCCGAAGCAGCATACACAACCAGGGTGAGTTATGAGGATAGCAAACTGATTGAGCTCAAGAAAAATGTATTTCCTGCCACATTTTGGTGTTCAGGCTCTCTAGCAAAAAGGTTTCTACAAATCCAGAGTCTCTAAACTGAGCACAAGGGTTTGGCCAGGTGTTACCAGTTAATAATTATGAGATTAGTTTTGCAAATGCCTGTAACTTTGTAGTGGGATGACCTAATAAGGCAGAACTTAACTAATAACTTTTAAGTTCATGTTGGGCACCTGAGTCAAATAGCAGACTTTGCAAAGGTGCTGCTCTCCCAGGTCTATTCTGTCCTCTTTGGTGAATATCAAAGGGAGGAAGGAGCAAGAGCAAGTGCTTTGGTTCGGCACCCATGCAGACATGTAAGCCATGGTCTTCTGGACAATTTGACCCTTTTAAAACATTGGTAAGTGTGTAATGCCGGTTGCAAATGACACACATTGCTCTCAACATTACCCTGGTGAGGGTAATTTCCCCCAGCCTGAGAAAGAGCTGCTCCAGCCTCAGTGCTCTGCCCCTTTCCATCCTTGATCCATCCTTTCAGGGCATCAGCCCACCCATCCCAGTGTGAAGCCACATGGCCCCAGCGCTGCACAGAGGGGGTGGACAGGACCCATCCTCAGCAGCACAGGCTTGGAGAGAGCCTCCAGTATTCATGGCAGTGATTGGCACACCTGGACATGTCCTGTTAGCCTGTTTTTCCAAGGGTGTTGTTTTACAGGTGTTGGAAGCTCTCTGAGTCACGTTCCTAGTTCCTGCGAAGATCTGGGAAAGGCCGTTCAGCTCTTGGCAATCATGGCCCTGCGACAGGACTCAGTGCATGGCTGGACCGGAGCTTCCCTGCAGGCTGGAGGGCTCTCGGCCAGCCCTGCTGCGGCTGCAGTGTGCTGCCATGTGCTAATTGGCACCACTGAGAATCTGGCTCTGCACTTAAGGCATGCGCTGATAATCCTGTGAATAAATAATTATTGGAAGAAGGGACTTTTTAAAATTTGCTTTGAAAATGTGTTCCAAATTCTACCTTTTTCCAATAAAGAACACTGTTAGGGGGCATTCAGAGAGACTTTCCAATATTTAGCTCAACATTGAGAGGAAGCGTTCTTCACAGTAAAATATATTTTGATATAAATCAAGGGAGACAACACTTTAAACCCAATGAGAAAAGAATTCCTTAATCCAAACTCTCCTTTCCCTCCCCTCTTCCATCTCAGAGCTGGTCTGAAGTTTGATTTCTAAAACAGTAGAAAGGGAAAAAGGAAAGCACATTTAACAGCTGTGGCATCATTTCCAGTCCCACTAGCAGAGGCTAAGCAGGCTGGTCTTTGCATACACAGATTTCTGTGCCCGCTACGCAGATCTCTCTGCAGGATCAGGACCACATTAACAAAAAAAAAAAAAATAAAAAAAATAAAAGGGCATTACTTCCACAACAATTTGCATGAAGCCCTCATTAGATCAAAGTCTTCCTTGGCTTCAGAGCTATCTGTTCCTCCCCCGCTCACTCTCAGAAATGGAAGAACTGTATTCCCCTACCAACCCGTGCAACATAATTGAGATGTTGATCCTATACATGTCCCAGCATTCAAACAGCATTCAAACAACAAACCTTCAGGACAGCCAATTAGTAGGCAGCCTACAAATGCTTATGGGCTGAGATAATGTGGAAAGGGGCCCCATGCTGTCAAACAGATTTACTTTAAAATTCGATGTCTCTTTCCAGAGAGAAAACAACATCCCTCAGTGCTCTAAGAAGTGCTGTTTTGTCCTCTTTTGCATGTTCTCTGCCCTCCTCTGCAATCTGGTTTGGGTTTTTTTTTTCCTTTTCTTTTCCTTCTAGGGAGGGAAGATCCCCATCCGATGGACAGCACCCGAAGCGATCGCCTTCCGCAAATTCACATCGGCCAGCGATGTCTGGAGCTATGGCATCGTGATGTGGGAGGTGATGTCCTACGGCGAGAGGCCTTACTGGGAAATGACAAACCAAGATGTAAGCATGTGCAAGAGCTGCTGTCTAATGGGACTTAGAGGGCTCGGCGTTCATTCTGCAATGGGAGAGGCAGGATGAGGACAAGAGGAGGAGAGCCACTGTAAAAATGGCTTTGCTCCCCCATGCCACACAAATTACTCTCCCATTTGGTGCTCTTTTTTTGCAGCAGCAGTGCAGAACTGGCTGTGCACAGAGGGACATGTGTCTGCACAGAGGCAAGCATGGTTCCCCCAGCAGACTGCTGGATCTTCACTAATGCTGTTAGAGCTGGAGCCTGTCCCTCCTCTGCTTAATGACAAAGGTCTGCTAGGGGATAGATGCTGATAACTGGCAGCGTTTCAATTGTACGTTCAAACCCCTGCTGCCACATAAAGAAGAAACTCAAGAGAGTCATGATAAGGGCTTTGTTTCCCTGCACAAAAGCTGGGTGATTTGATCTAGTGACAGCAGTCCAGAAAGCTGCATCTCGTTTGCCCTTGCATTGCTGATCTCGAGAGCATATTTTGCTCCTGTTGTTGAACATCTTGTAAGTCTGTGCTAATGCAAGCTCTCATGGTTCGTTTGTACAGCACCCTTCAAGTTGTGTCCCCTTGCTCCTGGGCCCCAATGCCCCCTAGAGTCTCTGACCTTAAGGCCACCCTCTGAAGCATCTCCAGGGAAATGCCTGGGGACACTGTCCCCATCCTGACTGCAGGTCTGATCCCAGCCTGTGTAAGGATCTGTTGATCCTACTGCAGGGCTACCTCCTACCCTGAGCTCACCATAAACATCTGTCTTTGTCTAAGGCTAAAAAAACTTTAAGCCTGGGGTTGCCAGTATTCTAGGCCCCTCCTTCCTCTTCACATCTCTGAGAACCATGGCATGTGGAGGGCTCTGAGGATCCCAGCTAGTGTATGAGGTCAGGGTCACCATGAGACATGGGGGGCCTGCAAAGAAGCTCTGCGATGGGGGGTGAAACACAACACTCTGCCTGTGGCAAACGGAGTCATTCCAACTTCATCTCTGCAGCCCTGCCACCTGCAGAGATGCTGCTGCCAGCTGGGCAAAGCAAGCAGGTCCTTGCTCCGCCATGGGTTTCCTCTGGTCGCAAAACCTGATGTTTCATCCTTTTTTCTTTTTTGAGCAGTGTCCCTGTCCCCATGACTTTCTGCCATTTCACTGGCAGCAAAGGCTCTGGCTCAGCCTTCTGTTTCTCCTGTGTTTTGTCTGCGGGCCTTTGCTATCAGTGGATGTTACTACCTGTCATGCTGAGCTGCTGTCTCATCTTGCTTCGAGTCCAGGCGTGGAAACAAGCAGTACCTTTGAGACGGTCACGCCGTGCTTCTTGCCAGATAGATGAGCGCATTGTTTGGCATGAATGCCCCACTGCTTCTGCATTGCTGAGGCTGTCACGTTTGCAGGGAGTTTGGTAAAGCAGCATTTATCTACGTAAGGATTTATCTCAGTTGAATACAGAGACTTTCTTCCATAGCCTGTGCAGAGAATGCAGAAATTGAGAGCAAAGCTTTTTCGGTCACACTAAGCACTGTAACTATCTTTAATGCTAATGCACTGACGTAGCACAGATGTTGTTCAGTTAATGCCAGGCTAAGGTTCAGGCTGGTGCCAGTGAAATGATGCTTCATGGCCAGGGGAGTCCCTTGTCTGGATCGTAACGCTATGAACATCCACTCCTTGCAGAACTGTTCCAAAAAGCCCAAATGCTTCTGAGCACTGTAGGACACAGGGTGAATTTCACACTTGCCTGAGAAGAAGTGGATGGGGGGGACTGGTTTCTTTAGGAGCGGAAGGCAGAGGACTGGTGAGATGTTTATGAACATCAGTTTCTGCTCAGGCTTTGGTTGGGTTACCTCTCTGCCTATGTGCAGGTGGCAAATGCCTGGATGGTGGTAGCCTAGGAAACTTAATTCAGTGCTGTGGCATGTTTCTCATGCAATTTATGCCTTCCTTCTTCGTCTTCTGAAGGCCTCCTCTTCTTCTTCCCTCCCCTGCTTGTGTCGGCAGAAGAATCGGTGGTCTTGGATACAGCATTTAGCTTTCACACAGAGGACCGAGGGGCTCTGCTCACATGAATTTTGGACTCCATTGCACAAGAGTTTCTTGTTGCATGGCTTGTAATTAGAGCACATTGTTTAGCAGCATAGTCGGTGATGAGCAAAACTTTTCTCACCATGTTACAGCTGGATTGCTTTAAAGGAGGTGCAGTGCCATAGGGCAGGCAACGTTGTAACTGCAAAGAGTACAAACCACCTTTTAAAGTCATGCTGGTTTCTGAGTGGCCTTCTAAAAATGTGCTTGACTTGACCGCAAGATAAAGCTTTGATGCAGGAATTGTTGAGAGGAATTTCGTGACCTGTGTACAAAGGTTGCTAAGCTAAATGATCACAGTGGTTGCTTTTTAGTCTTCAGACTGGTAGTTTTATGAAAACAGAGCTTAAAAGTGTTGCTTTGGTTTACTGGAATAGACTATCCTAAATGGTCCTCTCCCAAATACCCAGTTCAGTCACCCCAATCCATAAGCGAGTAGTGTTTGTCCAGAAGAGGAACAAGGACAAAAATGCCTCCTTATAGGTGCAAATTTTAGCTCTTCTTCTTACAAAGTGGTAGGCACCAATGAATGGAACAGCGAATGTGCCATTTTCTTATTTTCCAAGTATTGTGGTGGCTACAAGTAACTCGGTCTTTGTTGTTTCATTCTTTTGCTCCTCTCATTGCCAGACCCCCAAGGCACCTTCAGATGCAAGAGTGTATTTCAGCGTCCTAGGTCCTTACAGTATTTTGATACCATTTACATTGTCTCACCAGAACGAATGACGTCCTGTAAATTGAGTTAACGCTATTGATTGTGATGTTACTGCCAGGAATATCAAACATGCATAACCCCATTGCAGATGTAGTTCAGATATTCTGAGCTGGTGCCAGATGGTCTGCTCCCCGTCTTGCTACTATTTTCTTTCTGCTACAGCAGAAGGATGATCTGTTATTGTTATAAATACAGACGCGGACACAGCAAATAACATTCTTGTGGCTGTACCACACTTAGGCTTTTTTTATAGGGCAGCTGCAAATTTGGTATCAGGGTCCAGCTGAAAAGCGTGATGTGAAGAACAGACAGTTCAGATAGCATAGTGTGGTGGGGCTGGTTTTTGGTGCTGCAAGCAAAAGTTAGGCCATAGAAGAGATTGCTTTGCAAGTGTAGGTTGGGTGGAGAGCAGTGCAACTGCTCCACTGACAGATTAAATCTCAGATGGGCTCAAAAGGACCGCACGTCTTGGGGGCCAGATCTTCAGACATGTTCGCTACCCTTGGAGAAGATTACAAAGCCTTGCCTAACTTCTTCTCTACTATGTACATCCTTAGGAAGTTTGAGGTTCCCCCTACTGCTGCTCAGCCAGCCTGGCTCATTCCTGGGACTGTTCCACTTGGCAAAAAGCCCTGTGGTGGAGGACGATTTGAAAGCGATCCATGAGGTCCTGAATTTCGGAGCCTTCTGAAATGCAACACCAGCCTGACATAGCTCTTCCTGTACTGCTCGTATAGGGAGTAAAGATCAAGAAAACAACTTCCGTGCTAACCACAAAGCCTTGTTTTTAAACACAGGATGTTTTCAAATCCTGAGACGGTGCCTAGAACGACTGGCATCTGAGGCAGTCCTTGGAGTCCAACAGTGAAGCGCTGTGGTTTTCCACATAGCAAATAGCTGCTTCCAGCTCCTTTTGGTCAAGGAGCTTTGGGAATAGGAGGTGTGAAGATAGGCCACTGGGAATCTCTTGGAGCAGTCACAGACCCTTGTGGCTTGAAACATGAGCTGCGTTCTCCTGAAAATTGTAGTGGTTCAAAATGGGAACTGCTAGGCTTGGAGTATTATTGTAAATCTGCCCCAAACTGGGGAAAACAAGTTGCTTTTTTCAATTGTGCTCTCATTTGCTCATTTCTGCCTTTCAGGAGGGCAGGCAGCACATGTGCATACCTCTTGTTTTAGATGTAGAGCCATAGGTGGTTGGTATTTGAAATCAGTCCAACAACCCTCCCCTGGTTTTAATTTACATACTCTTGGGCTGACATTTTAAATTCCTGGCAGAGATGTGGCCACAGTAAGAAATGACTAGACCCAGACAGCATTGAATGATATATGAGATGGCTGTTCTGCCTCTGCCTTGAATCCATCCATCAATTAGCATTCAAAGTCTCTTTTGAAATACAGTCAGACTTTTATTACTGTAATACAAATTTGTGGTCTAGCACATGCCTCTTCATTTAAAAAGGAGCCAACATCTGCATAAACAAAATCACTGCACTCCAAGAAGATGCCAGAAAGCCCTGTAGGCTGCTTTTCATGGACTTAGGGTAGGCTCCAGGAGTTTCCTGGTGTATAACCTACAGACCTCAGCTGAGCTTTGAACAAGTGCAACCTGGCAATCTGGGCCCCTGGTTGCAGCAGTGCATTGGCTTTCTAGATTCATTTTGCAGTGACTAAAAATTAAACTATTCAACTCATCCCATAGAAAATATGAAAGATAGCAGGCGTTTACTGGGTTTGCCTCTTGTGTGCAGAGTTAGGGGGCAGTGGGATTTTACGTGAGCATATTGCTGGTCCCAAAGTTCTCTGTTTAAGTCAATTTGCATTTGGGAAAAAGGCGAGAGGAAGAAAAGCAACCCATCGGCCTTGTCTTTTTTCTCCCGTAGGTGATTAAAGCCGTGGAGGAAGGCTATCGCCTGCCAAGTCCCATGGACTGCCCTGCTGCTCTCTACCAGTTAATGCTTGACTGCTGGCAGAAAGACCGCAACAGCAGGCCCAAGTTTGACGAAATTGTCAGCATGTTGGACAAGCTCATCCGTAACCCAAGCAGCTTGAAGACATTGGTTAATGCATCGAGCAGGTACAAACTCAGTCCAGAGCCATTCCTCTGAGCGAGATCCTTGTCTGAATATCCACCCCTGGGGCTGAATTACCACTTATTATTTAGCCTGCATGAGTCCGCGGGTGGTTGTTCCTCCAGCTTCATTATGTCCAGGAGAGTTTTCCCAAATCAACTTTTTCTGTTGAAATTGTCAGACAGGTGAGCAATTCAGTTACTCTATAAATGCAGTGCTGCCCCCACAAAGAAAATTACTGTGCCCTGTCTTTCAGAAATGAGAGTTTCAGTGGTATTTATAGGTCTATGATAAAGCTACCTGTGCTCTACCCCAAGGTTAAAGAGGGCAAGACTTGAGTGCATGAAGTACATAGTAAATGCTGCTCAAATTATCTGCTTGTAGACTTTATCTTACTAATACAAATGAAGAGCGTCTCTTGGGGGAACTCTTAGGATGTCCAAGTGCGTCCTCCCACAACTATTCCCAGGTGTGCTAGCCTCCACTGACACTTCTGACAGTCTTGGTCATCACGAGAGGATCCCTGTGGTTCCCAAAGAGCTGTACACAAACCATTTCAAATGAAGTGAATAGAGCAGCCGGTGTGCGTTTCAACATGAATCTGAATAGCTACATGGCTACAAGTAAAGTAATTACAGTCAAGAAATAAAGTTGCACTTGGAGAAAAAGAGATTAATATTTTCTAGTGAGTTTCAGTATTGGGGTCTCCACCATACTGGAGTCTTGGAGCGGCTTTTTCTTTCTTTGCTGTAAGCGCACAAGTATTACTTCTAAGCCATCTGTGTTGCTAATCACTTGGTCCCTTGCAAGGTCACGAACGAGTGACGAATATAAATCATCGCTGCTTCACTGATGGCAGTGGAGTTCCCCTGACTAACACTGGAAGAAGCCCTTCAGAAAAGTTTATTCTCAGAGGAGATAAAAAGTTTATTCTTAGAGGAATGAGAGGGATGTAAAATGAGGTTAGACTGCTGGTGTGGACCAAAGCAATGTACTGTTGTGAGCTTAGACCCATCCGTCTCCACAGCTTCCAAGTGAGTCTTGCACAGCTGCATGTGGCCCATCTCACCTGTTGCAGCTGGACCTCACATTCCCATGCTGGCATGTCCCTGCACATGGCATCTTATGCACTGGAAGAGAATAAACATGACATCTCTCTTAATTTTGAAATACAAGATAGATCTGGTTCCATGGGCTATTTTACATGCATCATTTACCATCTGCAGAAGTTACTCTTATTAGCTATTAATATAATGTCAGTCCCAGCAAACCTGCAGGAAAAGGTTTATGATAGCACAAAATATGTGACGTTTCTGTTTTATTTTCAGTTCAGAATAATCATTTTCCAGGCCTGTTACGTGCTGATTCATGCATTTTTTTATACTGAACTGTTGTGCCAGAAAAGAGGAAAATGGGCAACAAACCATTTCCTTGAGCTGCTAAGCAATTTGCTCATGTTTTATTCCATGAACAAGTCCATGCAATTCCAAAACTCTCCTTTTCAGAGCTGCTGTGGGTATTTTCAATGTCGATGGAGCGCCTGAACAGCCAGGCTTTGGGACTGTGTTTCTATAATCGTAGATTGCCATGCCCAGACCATAGTAATTCCAAATGAATCATAATTTCAACATACAGCAGCTGTAAAAGGGTTTTTTATATATGTAATGTATTCTTTATGGAAATTCTCATTAATGCAAATAAGGGAGGAAGTCACTCTCTACATTACAGTGTGTGCATATCAGTGGGTACTTCCTGACATTAGTGATGAAAATCCACTTCTCATTATGATTACTTAGGAGTTTTGAATTCCTCATGTGTGTAAAATATTATGGGAAGCCATTATGCTCTTGGTACTGCAAGTATTCACATTTTATTGGACCCTTCAGCATTGCTATTAAATAAACAAATAATAGTAATGTGCTCATAAAATATATGAAGATTCCTGAAGTGCTATAATAATATAATATCCCAGCTCTCCTTCCAGCCGCAAGTCTTTTAAGTGTAATTCTCACCATCAGAGGCTGACGCAGAAAACTTTTTTTTTTACTTGTGGGTAATAATGTTTATGCAAGGCTTATGCTACCAGTATGTCCTGGTTTACAAAGCAGGGGACAAATCTAGTTTCTTTCCTGACTGACCTTGGACAAGCCCCCTTTGCTTTCTGCTCATCATTAGTAGGGTAGTGGACCTGTACGTGGCACGGGTCACTTGTGCCAGGTACTGTGTCGGTGTTTCTGCAGCGGTGAAGGATTATTATTTGCCTGAATTGCTTCTTCGTGCGTGGCATAACCGAGCAGGTAGCAATTGCCACGGCGAGGTCTTGAGCAAGGGTGCGGGAGCAGTAGTCTGCCTCTGTCTTCAGGGCTGGAGCGTCGTTGGAGCATTGCTGCTCTCTGCAGGGCTCGCTGGATGCTGCCCGCATCCGAAATCCCCACCCGACTCTGCAGGAGCAGCCCCTGAAGCGTTAACAGCAACCTGCCATTAATGGCCACTGCTGGGAAATGTAATTTGGGTTTCAGCTTCCAGGCTCTGGACTGTCTTAAGTTAATTACGAGTTTTGAAGGAAGAGGAGGAAAGCAGAGTGGGAGGAGTGAAACCAAAGACTTAAAAGTAAGAGTGACTGGGGCAGCCTAATAGAAAAGGAGCCTGCTTGTGGGCGAGAGGTCATGGGGATGGACGCTAGTCCTCTCCTCCTCTTTCTGCTTGCAGTGAGGACCAGAAATGGCAGGAACTAACTCAAAATGTGAAGTGGTATGTTTGATACATTGTGTATCAAGCCTGCTGGGAGGATTTGGGCTGCAGCAATCACTGAAAATGCATCGAAAGCATCATCTTCACCATGTAAAAATGCGAGAAACTAAGTCGCATTGGGTACATCTTGATACTGATTCTGTTTGCTTCTCTGTTTTTGCTTGTCTTTAGAGTATCAAATCTGTTGGTAGAGCACAGTCCAGTCGGGAGTGGTGCCTACAGGTCTGTGGGTGAGTGGCTGGAAGCCATCAAAATGGGCCGATACACGGAGATCTTCATGGAGAACGGATACAGTTCGATGGATGCAGTGGCTCAGGTGACCCTAGAGTGAGTAGTGCCCAGATCATTTTCCCCTCGTGTTGGAAATGCAGAGGGGGAGAAGACAAACCATTCAAAAATACGTAGGCATGAGGCTGCAGAAAGGAAAAACATTACTCTTTGTTTGCAGTCAGTATTTTTAGCATCTGTATTGATGATAACAAGTGCAGGGAAGACTGAAACTTACGGTCACTACATTGGCAGCTAGTACTTGGTTCCTTTACTCACAGAAATTAATGCTTGAGTTTGAATAATTGCCAAACCGTCTTCTCGACATAGAAGCAGTTGATTATTTGGGGTTACAAACAAGTAAAAGAACCCACCCTGCTAGTAAATGTATAGGAGCTAGAGTCCCTGCTGAGGTATACTGGCTTTACACCAGATTAGTTGGTTTCACCATTGATCTGGACATAACCAAGTGGACAGTCAAGCCCAGTAAGGCATGGAAATAGTATTCAACAGCAACAGAAGTAAGAAAGAGAAACAGAAGAGCATCAGCAAACTCATAGCTCTAGGGGACAGGTTCCCTGGCCGAGACTCTTCCTTGGTTTTTGCACATGGGTATGACTGCAGTTGGGGTGACAGCACTCAAATGACTTGGTAAATGCCTCAGGGCTGCTGATTTGTTACGCTCCACCTTTAATTGCCTGCCTTGCTTGTATAATGACATCTGTACTTTCCTTCTGCCACTTACTCAAACTCGCCCCAAAGCCTGCCTTTCTAGCTGGGTTAATTTTAGCTTAGTTTACTGCAAGTGTTAATGCAGAATGGGAAGGGATTACGCTCCATGCTGCTTTGGAGAAGGTCATGGCTCCTCCGACCACATGCAGATTGCCAGTGCACATACAAAATTGGTGCCAAGGATGAGGAATAAAACAAGAAAAATTCCCACACCCCACAGAACCACAGCATTTCTCCTGTCTGCCACAGGGCTTGCTGTGGAGTTCACCATACAGGGTAGGAGGTCCTTTGCACGTGATACAGGTCGGTAACATCTCCATGGAGCAGTTTTGTGTTACACGCATGGAGGTAATGCAGGAGTGTATTTGCTCCACTCGCTTCACCAGTATTTGTCCCTTACACCTGCACTCATCCAGTCTATATTCAGGCATTCATGTGAAAACTCTGAGCTAGAGATTAAGTCCTCTCTAGCGACTGTCTAGGGGGTCAGGGTGCATGGATTTCCACCTAGATCCTTTTTTGGTTGCCTGAGACTCTTATATGTGGTTTCACAGCCTAGTCCTGCAATTATGTGCCATGTTACTTTGGCTTTTGAGGACTCCATGGTTCGTTACCTACTCATCTGATATGGCAGTGCGCAGAAACACCAGGCTTTGGGGCACCATTTAGACTGGTGATCTACAAACGTTGACCAAGGAAGAGGTCCATCCCCAGGGTGGTCAGAGTCCGTGCAGGAGAAAAACCTAGCCAGAGGGCAAGTGGGAAGAGAAGGGGTAGGATGAGGACGTAATTTAAGACAAAAGGAAGACAGTGGAGCATTCTCCTCTACTGTGCCACCTCAATCTTATAGTGAGAGCAAGTTCTGGTAGAAAATGCAGAATCCCTAAAATATATCACAGACTTGTTGCTCTTTGGCTGAATTAGTCATATCAAAGAAGAAAACTAGGTTTCACAAAAGCTTCCAGTTTGTTCCTCTTTAGAATTTTATGCAATTTCAAGAGCTCTAAAAGAAATGCTCAGTAGTGAAATGTTTTGGTGTGGGTCAGAGAAAATGTTGAGTTCGAGCCCAAATTAATGGTCGTTTTTGACAATAAATTAGAAGTTCACTTACTCATGTAGCTTTAAACAGTCTTAGCATCCCTCTGTGCTGACACAGTCTTAGCATTCCGTACCACTGACAAAATTATTCCTAACCTCTCATTTTCTTGAGTGCAACATTTCTGATTGTGAAATTACCTCCTTAATTTAACTTAAAAATTTAAAGGCTTCCCTATATTTACTCTTTGGTATTCCAGGAATTTCAAAAGTATCCCCCAAAATCTTTTCAGGCTACCCAAAAAGTACTTCAAAATGTTTTTTTCTGATTGCCAGTGAATCAAGAAATCCATTATCTATAAGGTTCTAAGCAGAAGGGCAAGCTGGTTTAAAAGTCTTTAAATAAGATTATAGCTGCCAGAGATGCTCTGGCCCTCATGAGCTGCAAACCATCTCTAAGGCCCCCTCCACCAGGTCCCAGTATGTTCTCTATAGCACAGATGTCATCCTGCTCTGGTCCTTTACTGGCCCCAGTGGAGACAATATGCCTGAGCTGCTCAGCTTCAGCTTTCTTCCGGGCTTTTACAGCAGCAGAGTAGTGCAGAGGAGCTGATGCCTGGCAGCTTCTGAGTTTGGGGTTTTTTTTAAGCTGAAAGGAGACATTTCATGAATACATCTTACATTTCAGTTGAAACTGAAAAAAGGTTGAAACTAACTGCAACTAGTTAGTTATCCATGCCAGCAAATAAATTACCGCCCAGCTGCCTTGGACAGAGGTGCTTGCATGAGTCAGGCTTTGTTCTTGAACAGCTCAGCCTGTGCACCTTTGCGTTGCAATGGTGGCTTAGCAAGAAGGTTTGACCCCACTTGGGTCTATTTTGGGGAAAATTGTGGAAGGTTCATTAAAAAGCCATCCAAATCAAGAGTTCTCTGATTGCTCTCAGATGTAGTAAAAAAAGACAAAAGACCAGATTCCCAGCTGCTAAAAAAGGAGAAACCATCATAATGGCTTAAGAGGAAAGGTGTCCAGTGTTGAAGACCTGAACCACATGCTCAGGCTCATGTAAACTGGCAGATCGCCCTTAAAATCAACAAAGGGAGAAATGGCTCATGGGTGGGCTCAGCTGAGACTCTCACGGGTTCTCCAGAAACTAAACACCAGGACAAGCAAAGTTCTTTAAAGGTTAATATATTGGGGGTTTTGGTTTTCTGGAGGTTTTCATTTTTTTTTCCCCATAAAAGGGAACAACAAAACACTTTCTACTCTGCAAAGGAGAATTCAGGTTAAATGTTCCTTGTCATTTTTAATAGAGGCAACTGTTCAGTATACTTCAGAGCTGGGACTTGGGGGGATCGGGTGAAAAGATGATCTGAACATCTGAAAGTAGCTTGCTTTCCCCAAATGACATCAGTAAAACATTCTTTACAATTCAAGAGGTTGTCTTCAAATACCATCCAAAATGATCTTCCCCAAATTCGAACTGCATAGGAGGCAGATGTGGAAATTAGATGGAGAAAAGAGAACTGGATAATTGCTGCCAGAAAAAGCAGGAAAAAAAAAAAAGACTGTAAAGAATTTCTAAAATCTACTGAAAAAAATTACTAGCACTGTAGGAGGGGTTGGCCATAATGCTGATGGGACTGGTGACTGTGGGCGCCCAGCTTGTGGCCTCTTTACAGGACCTAGTTGAGATGGTAGATGTTCAGCATTTTTTTTAACACCACCACCCCTGTCCAGCATGCAAAGCAAAATCCCGATTACAGCCCTGCTTCTTTCAAACTGATGACTTGATGCATTTATTCCAGAAAAGAGTAGTATTAGTGACAAATTTCTGAAAGCAAAGGATTAAACAACTGGTGAATATCGCCCCAAGTCCTGAGCTCTGCCTGCTTAAGCAAAGACCTGAAAATGTATGTGTTCAAACAAAAAGTGATTTCTACATTTAGCTCTAATTCTTGCAAAGGGACGAATCACCTTGTGAAAAGTGGAGCCTCACCCTCCACCCCCTCTTTCCAACTGGATATCAGACTTGAAGGCAACCTTTCCAGTGGACCAGACCTGCTCTTTAAACTTGTGGACCACCTAGTGACTTTGAGTGTGTCTGGAGCTCTTTCAATCCACTGCAAGAATAACTTTACCAGGACAATACTCAAGATATAGATAGATCCATGACATGAGTTTCAGTCTGACACTTGACTGGACCAATTGCTAACCATGAGGACTATATACTTCCACCTTTTGAAAGATCTGTACTCACTGAATCTCAGGACTCCCTGTTGTTTGTTACTAGATGAAGAGCTCTGAATATTTGTAATAATATGTGCTGTGTTGCTTTGCATTGTATTTTATTTTTCTTCTAAAATAAAATAAATTATTTATTAAAAGTTATACTGGTTAAAGAGCATTTAAGAGTTCACCTGCTCTAGATGCTTATTCTTAACCTGAAATCTCAGTCCTGAGATTGCGATACTGCATCTGCTTCTGCACAAATCAGTTCTCATCTCATAATCAAGTAAGACTGAAATAATGAATAAGAGCAGATGAACTCTTAAAAAAATGGGTTTTAAGTCCTCATTTCATGCAAAAGTCCCTAGCAAGTGGATTCCTCTCTCTTTAGCGTCTTCTGAAGGTCTTTGAGGTGGTTCTTTCCCCTCATTCAAAGTGACAACTAACTAACTACGTGAGTAGTCCCAGTCTACACAGGCAATTGTAGAGTTACACCATGTGAAGAAGAGTGGTGAAATCTGGCCTGGATGGGAGATGAAATACAAAATATCTGTGGTAGGTTCACAGCTGTCAGACACAGAGATATTTCAGGAACCTGGCCCTTTTGCTTGCATGACTAACTGGCTGGTGAGGGGGGTTGTATTTTATGTGGCAATCCAGTCTATGCTGTGTTTGACAAAGTGGTCCATGGTGTATAAGTAGTTCTGTTTGTAAATAAAATGTTTTAAATATATTTTTTAAAATGTGGAGACCGTGAATTCAACCCTTGCAAATGGAGGATATTACAGGGAAGGGGATGCCGTGTTGTCCCTGACAGGTTGCAGCTGGACTTTCGTGCAAGGTGGTGGTAAGAGAGCAGCATACATGCAGCTGTATGTAGGCTGTTTGGGATGAGCCAACACCGATTTTCCCCTTTATTTCCTTGGCCTTTTGGTCAGCTTAGGTCAGCCTCTTTGTACTGTGTTGGCAAGTGATTCTAATTCCTGTCTGTTTCCATTGTCAGTTCTATGGGAATGAAAGAGAAGTGAAAAGGGGACACTTCTCCCTGAAACAGGAATAAAAATTGTCTCATTGCTTGGGGGGGTCAAATAGTTTGAAGCAGGGAGACCCCATAACACACGGGTGCACGTATCTCCACGGTCTCTGGGAGTGCCCATGCCACTGCTACAGCAGCTCACACAAGACCCAACACCAGGGGTCACTTATACGGCAAGGTGCAGCCTGGATCCTGATCACAAGTGTCGTTTGCCCCCAGGTCTTAGTTGTGCCTTTTCTTGCAGGGAATTGGCCATTTCTATTGCAAAGCCCCAGTAGATACCCACACACATCTCCTCTGCAGAGCTGAGCCCAGTGGAATTACCAGTTGGCTTCAGTAATGTGAGCCAGGCAGCTCTGGACTGGAGCTTGAGAACAGTTGTTTTGGAGCCTTTTGGCACAGAAGTTGATCTTTTTTGTCCCCAAACCAGGTAGCTGGTGCACCCAATTTTGTTTAAAGTTGGCTTCTGCCTTACGCCGCTTTAAGTCCTTCAGTGCTGGGTGCACAGGAGCGTGCAATGTGCTGTAAGTCACGTTTGAAAAATGGGAATTAAAAATGGGAATTAAGGCTCCTACATTCTCTAGGCGGTTTTTGGAAAGTGATGTTGCCGGCTTTGCAACGTGAGGTGGCTTTTGAATAAAGCTGCTGATTTTATATTAGGTGAGCATCTGGCTGAGGAGTTGTTGTCTTCTGGTCTGTCTTTGCAGAGGTGAAAGACCCCACAGTAGTTCTGTTGCCTCTCTGAGGAGTTCCCGCACTTTTGGTCAGTGGCTCCGCATTTGAGAGGATTTGATACTCAAAAAAAAATAGACTGGATCCCCTGGTGAGCAGATAATGGATTGAAACCAGAAACTCCTTTTTCTTCTTTCTCTCTTGTAAATCAATGAGGATGATTCTCGTCAGGATTGACTCAAGGATGTTGAGTTAAGGAGATACTATAAGGGAAGAAAAAAGCTGTGTAGTGAGTAGGGTTTTTTTATTAGACTGATGGGGCTGCACGTGAAACGCAAAGATATACATGCCTTTCTCATCATTTCAGGCTATTTTTCCTGCATAACATGCAAGAGTATCAGGAATGATACATCTATGAAATACGTGGTGTTGGATTTTCAAAAGAGCTCAGCTTGCACTTTAGATACCTGGGGGGGGGAAAAAAGCTGAATTTTCATAAAGTTCCAGCAGAGCAGCACTCAGCAGGGGGAATATGGATGTTGGCTCTTTTAAAAATCAGGTCCTATATTGGGTTGTTTTGGGTTTTTTTTTTTTGATCTTTGGTGTGAACTTCCAACTGTGCTGTGTACATAAAATAAATTGCATGTAACAATAGCATTACTACATTTTCCTTCATTATTAAGATGGCTTGCTGAACTAGTTTCACAATTCAGTGGAGGCAGAAATTGAAAGCATGTCCCCCTGAGAAGGTAGGCACCTTTTGCAGGTGCTGCAGCCTTTTCTCTGCCAGGTATGAGAGTTGCTGATGTGTCTCATTGACCTCCCTTGCTCTATGCCCCTTACGTTGTGATTTCCCCTATGCGTTGTTGAGATGCATCACCAAAAAAGGGTATGATAATGAAATGAAGTGTTTAGCCTGGAGCAGAAAATCTGGTATTTTTCCAAATGAAAAGGCTGAAAGCATGACAATCCTTGGAGAACATCAGATCTAGCTTTTGGCTTCAACCAGCTATAAGTTAATGTATTAACCTTCCATCAGGATTGCTTTTTATTCAAAGCAATGTTCATCTGTATAATTTTTGGACATGAATGGTTGGTTGTATTCACACAGGAGTCTGTCCAGAATGTGAAGCTGCTGAGAGAGGTACACCTTCATGGGTAGCTCACACAATGTTATGTGAAAGTGTTTTGGTGGTCATTGCATATGTTCACCTGCAGTCCAGCATGCAGCTGTGCTGTGAGCTGTAGGCCAGGTTTGCAATACGTCTCAGGTGATGGTTGGGCTCCCAGGTGTTACTGGTGATCCACAGCACTTGCACGTGCCAGCCCTGCCAGTGTGGTTTCCAAAAAGCACCTACGTGTTTGGGGAGGTCATGTCCTGCTGACTTTCAGTGGAGAACTTTCTCCTAAAAGACTTGCACACAGGGTGTCAGCAGCTCTAGGATTCATGTTTATATTGGCAAGACTGTATATCCCTACTTGGAAAATATTCTTTATTTGGTCCAGCCTGGAGATAGAAAGTGAGGGGCTGATATTTCTCTAGTGGAAGTCTTCAGACAAAACACTACGCCTCCTCTAAGATGAAGTGCTTCTCTAACAGTCTCTGTGTCTTCTGTTAGAACCACAGATGCACCTGTCTTGATGATTCTTCTGAGCTTTTATTCCTAATGTTTCTTTGTTAACACTTTCCCCCTAGAAAGAAATCCCTACAATTTTACTCTGCCATAACCCATGGCTTTACCTGGCTTTAGATGTGTCATTGAATCCGATCAGCCAAGGTCCTGCTGTACTATCTCCAGGGGACAACTTGTCCCACTCCTGTCTTTGGATAGGATAAATTGTCCCCTGGAGGTGCCTCTTTCAGACCATCATCGTCAACCTTGGTGATTACCTTCATCTACACACCTAAATTTTAGAGGGCTGAGCTTCTGAAAAAACAATCTTTCCTCCTAATCCTGCATTTCACAAACTTAACTTATTTTACAGCTTTCCTGTAATGGCAGCCTAGTAGACAGACTCAACACAAATGCCTTTGGCTTGTAGAATCCAACCCTCCCAAAAAATCAAATGTGGGTTTACAGGAAGATTTGCAAAGGCCCAGAGGGCAGCTGCGTTGCCAATTCCTGTTGACTTTAGGGGGTCATTGGGGTGGTGACTATGCTCGAGGCTTTTGCCATTCAGCTTTCTGTAGGAGCTGGCTCTAGGATTGCAGTATGTGTATCTTTGTCTTTGCCTTGTCCGAAGAGGAAGGGAGCATGGATTGACCTCACTCCTCAGTGCTCATATCCGAGATCAAATACCAGCCTCTCCCAGGAGAAGAGGAAACTGCAACGCAGGCTTTCTTACATGGCTTTTCTCTTGGAAGTAGGACTTTTCATGCCTAGCAGAGTCCTTGGCCAAAGGTGATACTGACACTTTGCTGTCCAGCTTTTCTCCTTGGCCAGCGAGGTGATCTCGATCACATCACATCACCTTTCCGAGATGCTGTCAGCCATTAAAAGATTGAAAAAAAAAAAAGGGGGGGGGGAATTAAACTTGCCAACTAAACTTGGCTTTGGGAGCCGCCCATGGTAAGAGGTAGGCGCCTGCAGCAGCATCGGTGCGTGCGGCGCGTGGTGTGCGCGGCGGCGTGTTCCTGAGCGGTCCCTGGAACCAACGTCTGCTTTCTCCCACAGGGATTTGAGGCGGCTGGGAGTGACACTTGTTGGTCACCAGAAGAAGATAATGAACAGCCTTCAAGAAATGAAGGTCCAGTTGGTGAATGGAATGGTGCCATTATAACTTGATTTTAAAGTCACTTCCTCAAGTGGGTCGGTCCTGCACTTTGTACACTAGCCCTGAGATTTATTTTGACTAAAAAAAAAAAAAGAAAAGATAAAAAGGGAAATTCAGTGATTTCTGTAACTGAAGGACGTTGGCCTCAGCCGCAGTGTTTCTAAAGCAGTGTTTGACTGAAGTTTTCCTTTTCTTCCTCTTTGTGTCCTCATTTTCATGAAGTTAATGTAAGATGCATGGAACATGGAAACGAATCTGCTGTACGTGAGGTTAACCCGTCTCTTAAGCTTCAGCGACTACGACAACAAGCCTTCCCACCACACGTTGTCTGTACATGGGATATATATATATATAGCACCTTTATATACTGAATTACAGCAGCACATGGTAATACTTCCAAGGACTGACTTGAGTGGAGGAGTTTTGTAGCCGTTCGTGAGCTCCCAAAAGCTGCAGTTTACTGAAGTTTAACTTCGAGTCTTACTTGTCTACAGAAGTATATTGAAGAGCAATATGATTAGATTATTTCTCAATAGATATTTTGTTTTGTAAATTTAAAGAAAAGAAAAAAAAATGCTGTTACACAGCATTAAGTTACAGAGACTAGTGTATAAACATGTTGCTTGCTCCATGGCAAATACAATACAGGGTGTATTTTTTTTTTCCTCCCTCTGTGTTACCAAGTTCTTTTCTTTTGCTCTTCTGGGAGGATAATACATGATGAAGATGTATATACTGTACAGTTTGCTACGCATCAGGTACAAGATTGGGGCTCTTCCCTTGGTTGGTTCTTTTTTTTTTTCTTCCCCTTTCGCTTTGTTTTGTCTCCTTTTTCTGTTACCGCTATGCTTTGTATTTTTGCTGCTGTTTGGTTTGAGCAACCTTCAGGAGTTTTGATTACTTATATGAGGTAGAAGAAGTCTGCTTAAATGAAAGACGTTGCCCCCTCTTCCTTTCCACCATGGGCTGGGGACATCCAGAAGAAGAAAAATGAAACATCTGGTTCTCCGTGGCCTCCAGCGACAACGTGGCATCAGTTTTCGTGTGTGTGAGTCCTGCTCAAAGATAGCATGGGATTGCCTCAGCAGTGGCATTTCAGCCCAGGAGCCATCACCTAGTGCAGCCCTCGCTCCTGTCCCTGGAGCCCAGGAGAGAAACCACGAGGTGGTTTTAGCTGGAAGGAAGGGATTTTGCTGTTCCTTTTCTCATTACGGGGGTTAAGTCCTGGGGTGTGGTGTGGAGGTGAGCCCGTGGTCATCCAGCACGGAGATTTTGCACTATTTCCCCCAGAGGGGCCGTGATGGTGGGATTATTTTGGGAACTGTGCTGTCCTGGGTTGTCTCTCTGGGCATTTTTGGTTTGGGTATGGACCTGGCCTGGCCTGACCTGGCCTGCTGAGGCAGAGCATAGAGAGGAGGGAAGAGCAAAGCAGCCCAATGTCACAGTGGTGGCATCCTGTGGGCAAGAAGGTGCCATCCATCTGGGACTGGCACGGCTCAGGTCAGCACTTGGTTGTGGCTGGGCTTCAATGTGTCCATTAAAGCACACAGCTGCTGTTTTCAGAGGGACCTGAGGGCAATCCGATCCCCTGGGAATCCCACCAAGAAACAGTTTGGGGCTGTCCTCCTCTTTTGTTGTAAATAGGATTAATCAGCACAATTAATTTGGTATTTATAGGTTGGGCTTTTTTTGTGTGAAGGCTTTGGTAAAGATAAGGATTTAAAAATGGCTCAGCAGATGGCAAGTGTTTGCTATTTTGTATATATATTGCTTCTTCAGAGGTTGGGTAGCATCTTGTAGCATCCTTCCTTGGTGATAACATCAACATACTGACTTGCCGCAGCTTCCTTCATCCCCGATGCTGCAGAGCCAAGCCCGAGGAGCTCATCCAGTGCCAAAAGTGTGTCCTTCACATCTTGCAAAAGCAGGTGAATGCCACCTTCAGCTGTTTGAAAGGTCTGTCTTCCATTTCCCCCAAGCCTTTGGATGAGATTTGATACAAAGAACAGTTTGAAAGAAAAGGGAAAGGTCTAGGAGGAGAGAGTTGGGTTTTGGTTTTTTCTTAGCAGCAAGGCTTGCTTGCTTTCAGCCGGGCTTCTTCAGGCAATATTTGCCTGTTTTGAAATGGCCTCCACCTCCTTCTCTGCGAGCTGCTGCCAAGCTCCTCAGGAATTGGGAGAAATAGGAGAAAGAGAAGCCGCAGCGAGGTCTGACAAATCTTGATGGTGTGATTTCTCATCCTGTTTTTTCATTTTAGCAGTCACCAGACCACAAAAGAGCAAGGGGGGCGATCAAGACGTAACGGTTTCGGCGCATAAAAGAGATTTGTCATATAATAAATAAGATTATTAGAGCTGTCAGCAGAACTGTCTTGGGATTATTTGTGCCTCCCTGCCTGCAGCACTTGGGAAAATAACCTGTAGGAAGACAGAAACAACTTAGTTTATCGGGAGGAGCCAAGTCGCCACCCGCATCCATCGGCTGCACTGAGAGAGATGCTATTAGCAAATATGCAGCACTTTCTGCCCATCATCTGCACTTGTTCCTTACCTGTTGGCTCTGCGGGAGGAGTTGGGTTTGGTCTTTTTTCATGGACTTTTAACAGCAAAATCCCCTTCTCATCATTTGTGGGCTTTTAAAGGTGTATGCGGTATGTCTGGGATGCATACCAGATGCTGGAATAACCTTTGAAATTGTGGGTTAGTGGAAAACAAACTGTTCTTAAGCCAGACTGCATTTGTAAATAGGGCACCTCTTCTCAGTTCCTCCAATAAATAAATAAATAACCTTTTCTATTTATTTCAAGAGCTGTTCTTGCTACAGACCTCTGTATAATAGGCTTTGTCTCGGAGCTAAAAATAAAATAAAATGGTGTCCTAATGAGTAGGGTCCAAAAGTTACAGCTTCTGTGTCCACAAGCAAATTCCAGAGACAACGGAAGTTTTTGGTTCCCATCCAAGAGCTACGAATACTCTGTATTTTGGGCACAATCATATATATTGGGGTGCAGCAGAAGGAGATGACAGTTGTGCTCTTTGTAAGGGCTGTAGGTGGATTTTCTGCCTATGGCAAGTCTGAGCGCTTTGCCTGTCCAGCATACTACTGCTGTGGCTGGTCCAACGAATACTGTTTTTTCCAGTATACTTTGCTGCTCATTGCAAAGAAGGTATTTCAAACAATCTAGGAGGTGAAAAGGCTCTTTTTGATATAGTTTTCATTTTGGGATGTGTCCCAAGCGTGGCTTGTGTAGACTATCCCCCTTTCATTCTGTAGCTACCGTTTGGAAAAATTACTTGAGCATAAAAAAGGAAGACTGATTTAAAAGAAAAAAAAAAAATCTGTTTAAAATTTTATTTAGTCCTTCTATATGTTAATGGCAAGAAGAACAAAAAATGAAGGTAAAATTTTTTTTTGGTCTATTCAGTGTTGAATATAATGTAGAAGTCCCAGTGGCCAAGAAATTACGACTCCTTGGACTGCTGTCGTCTTGAAATTAGTCATTAAGGAGTGTGTAAGATATATCAGTAGCAGTCTTAAGAATAAAACTTAGTTTTTAATCCTTTATTGTAATTCCTTAGGGCAGGTAGGGCGGGAGCTGGTACATCCAGCGCTGCCAGAGCTGCAGCATCTGTCTCAGCTCCTCGCATCAGCATTTTAACCTGTAGAAGACTGTAGTATTGCTGTATTTATTCGTCCTCTTCCCCCCCACCACCTCCTTGGATGCTCTTTGTGCATTTTGTTTGTGTACATGGGTTTTTTTGTAGTGTAAGATATGAAATTTTCTATTTTTTCATAAAAATAAAAACCTTTGACTAACAGCGACATCCAGTTGTGGATCACACGCACGCGTGCCCCCTTGGCTTTGCACAAAGCATCAGGATTTTTCCCCTTGGAAAGGAAATAAATCCTCTTTATTTTTTCTCTCCTAAATACTGACTTGGTGCTAATCTTGTGGTCCCTGGAGGAGAGAGGGGCCTCTGGGACAAGGGAGACACTTAAAGAGAGATGAGAAAAGCCGTGGGTAGGAAAGGCCGAGGGGTGAGGGGAAAAGATCAGGCTGGGAAGGTTCTAACGGAGGTGGTGGTGAGCAGCCAGCATCTTCTGGCTCCTGCAAGCCAACCTGATCTCCTTCTATGACAAGGTGACCTGCTTAGTGGATGAGGGAAAGGATGTGCTTGTTGTCTACCTGGACTTTAGTAAAGCCTTTGACACGGTTTCCCACAGCGTTCGCCTGGAGAAACTGGCTGCTTATGGCTTGGATGCTGGGTCAAAAACTGGCTGGAGGGCTGGGCCCAAAGAGTGGTGAAAGGAGTTAAATCCAGTTGGCGGCTGGACACAAGTGATGTTCCCCAGGGGTCAGTATTGGGGGCGGTTCTCTTTAATATCTTTAACAACGACCTGGACAAGAGGATCAAGTGCACCCTCAGTAAGTTTGCAGATGACACCAAGTTAGGCAAGAGTCTTGGCCTGCTTGAAAGTAGGATGACCCCACAGAGGGATCTGGACAGGCTGGATCAATGGGCCGAGGCCAATGGTATGAGATTAGACAAGGCCAAG
>VYXH01011827.1:0-11912 GCA_013397275.1 Burhinus bistriatus | reverse complement strand
TGCTGAGGGATATGGTTTAGTGGCAGTTTTGGCAGTGTTAGGTTGATGGTTGGACTCGATGATCTTAAAGATCCCTTCCAACCTAGGTGATTCTATGATTCTGTGACCACTGCTGAAGGACAAAGGGGAGAGCTGAGGATGAGGATGCTGGTTCTTCCAACGTCACAGGAAGCCATGGCAGATGCTGGGAGGTACACTCATACCCTGGCCAGGAAAGGCATGGTAGGCTAGGACAGTGGAGGAACGCCACTGTATATATTAAAGGGAGCACAAGGTCAATTGGGTTAGCAAACTGAGGTTGTCAGCAACTCAGATAAAATCTCTCTGGATTGACGTGCGAGTCCCCATGCAGTGTTTTCTTATTCAGCCCGGGGTTGTCTGCTGCTGGACCACGACGGCAACAGAAGCTGGGAGGGATCAGAGGGGCTCTGAGGACAGGGGGAAAACCAGTATTAACTTGCTGCATGTAGGCAGCATCCTTGATAGCTTCATGGAAGCAGAGAGCCTGCTAACGGGAAACCACATAAATGAGGAAACTTCTTTTAAGAAGCTGAAAGCAAAATAGCTTTGCAAGTGATGGGGAGGCATTGGACAACCAAGGCTGAGCTCATGGAGAAAATCGGAAGTTTCGCCCCCTCTAGCAGCTTCAATGCAAAAAAATGAAAGAAAGCGAGTGAAAATCTTGAGGAACAGGGGTGTTTAACAAGGTATCCCTAATTTCAGCTGCCATAGAAATAGGGATGGTGCCCTCATGAAGACATATCCATGAAAGCAGCTGCCTCCTGTCCCTATTCCTCAGCCAACATGATTGGGATGGAGAAGGGGATTAGGATGCAAATGGACAAAGCTTGCTACTGCTACCAGTAAAGATGAGAGCTGGCTGCAACCTCCTTCCGTAACACTCTGTTTTAAGTGAGAATTAACCAATTAGGCAATTTCCTTGAGCCTTTGTTCCCGCCTTGGTTTGGGACCAGCCCTTACACAAATCTTGAACCAGGGTTTCCTTATTATTTTCCGCTGCTGGGCTCAGTGTGAGAAGAGGCACTTGCACTCTGTGGCCACCAACTAATAAATTTACCTGCTCAGAAGGGTAGGGTGCTTTACCTGCAAAGTGGGTCCCTAAGCACGTGCCTGACATTGTTTGGGTGGTTCTGCTGCACAGCCTTCAGTCAGTCCCTGCAACAAATGCGCAGCTGCATCTCCAGTCACGAACACCAACTCTTGAGAATGCTTAAAAATCAGTGAACAGGGTAATATTCTCTGCATCACTCTTATTCTCAGTAAATGTGAAACAAAGTGCAAAGCAAGATGACCCCAGTGCTGGCAACATTGCAGGGCAGCAGAACAGCACCTTTGTCTTATTTTTCCTATCCAATAACCTAAAAACAGGGCTGGCGGGGCTCTGAACCATCCCACTCTCCCAGCAGGGTTCGAGCCTGTAGTGCCAGCATCCCCAGAGGATGCTGCAGCCCCAGGGCAGGAGCAGCGAGGAGGCTCCTCCCCATCACCCCGTGAAGCCAAGCTGCCGTGCAGAAAGCGATGCAAGATTTATGAAGCCGTGGGGACAAAGAACGAGGGACTCTTCATGTATTTTTCATGGGCTGAACTGCATAAATGGTACACAATGCATAAACTGTGACCAGATACTTCCACAAACTAGTGACTGGCGAGCAGAAGAAGAGATGAAAGAATGAGATAGATTTATTCAAGTCAACAGGGCCTGTTGAAAGTCACCCTCGAGTGCATTAAGAAGCAGCCAAAACAGCATGGTCTGATCCCGGGGCAATTCATCTTTGCCAACACGAGGAGGGAGCCGGACCCCGAGGACTGGAGAAGGGCATATGTCGTACCTGCTTGGGAAAATGGATGGGTGGGACGGGAGAGACCGCCTCAGCCACAATGCCTTGGATGCGGTGCGGGACTTAGGGAGATGCTACGATAAACTATTGCACCAGCAGCCAGGTCAGTGCAGAAAGTGAACTGACATTGAGGCATCGCAGAAAAAACTCAAAACAGGGTAAGATGGGAAAAAAGGGCTACACTGGAAGACTCAATGCAGGGATGCAGGGGGGGGTGCTGCAGAAGTGGCATTCCCCATGGCAGTCACCTCAGCAGGTGCACATGTGCTTTCAAGTGTGCATTTTTAATAACACATCCACTGCCAGAGCTCAAGATGAGTACATGAAGATGGGTGTCGAGGAAGCAATCCTAGGCTGAGATCGGGTAGGAGATGGGGCAGAGCAGTATGGCCAACAAAAGGCTTGGCTCATTTTGCACCCCTGAAAGCAAACCACGGTGTGCTTGCAGTCATTGCACGCCATCGGGTCTCCAGGGAAAAAGCCTCAGACAAACTGCAGCGGTGGGGGTGATGCTTACTGAAGATACACAATTGCCTCTCGAACAAGACTTCCAGTTGGAGCATTTGGGGCAAGTCCTTTGGGACCCACTGGATTTTGGTGGCTGCAGACCCCTACATTACAGTGACCTTTGATAACCCATTAATGTATGGCTCATTATTTTCCTGCCAGAAAGGCCTATGAGCCAGCCGTGGAGGAGAACAAGTCACCCATGTAGGTCATTTTCTTATCCCATCATTTCCTCACCTCCAGCTGGGGTCAGCTCAGCTATTTGTAGCATCAGCTATTAGTAATATTCAGCAAATAAAGTAGAATAAAAGAAAGAAGATGCTTTCTTACACTTACATGCTGCTTTGATAACCTATTAGCAGCTCTAACTGGGATTTTTTTGACAGCAAAACTCTTCAAGCTCCCCCATAGGCAGACGATGGACACGTTTGTGCTGGTGAAGATGACTTATTTCTCTCAAAGGTTATTTTTTTAACTATGAAACCAAAGGAAAAAATCTTCTGAGCTGAAAAAAAAGCAGCAAAACTGTGAGATAGGCTGCCAGCCGTTTTCTTGGTTTGCTCCCAATAAAGGCCATATTTATTACAAGAAAATTGAAATCCTATCGATTTCTCTTCTGAGGCGCTGTGTTTCAAGCTTGACATTTAAACATGAAACTCCGGGCTCCAAAGTTTAATCATTTGCTCCTCAAGAAATACAGTGTGTGGAGCTGCTGAGCGAAAGGGCATGTGAGGTAAAAATTGTATTTCACTGGGGGGAAAAAAAAAAAAAAAAAGAAGATAGGGAAATGATATGTTCATTTAAAAAAGAAGATAGGGAACAAACTCTCCGATCTGGTGAGAAAAATGCTGGTGAAGCAGCGTCCTGTGGTCCCTTTCCATGAGACGTGTAGAAGCTCAGAACCGCTGGGTTTGCTAATATCTTTCAAATGTGATAAAATCAATGGTTGGACCCAGATATTGTAGGAGGAGGGGAAAGGAGGCATATGTGGATGGATGGATATGGATGGATAGATATATATGCACACGCATGCAGAAGCACCAGGGGATAAACTCTTAATTAAGACAAGGATCACGGCGTAACTGATACATGGTGAATGGCAGCAGAGAGCCTGGGAGTGAGACTGGATCAGGCTGAAAGGAGGTGTTTTTGGGCAAGGTGAGGAGGGTAAATGGGGATTGTCCAGGTTTGTCACTGGGAAGGATTTGGCCTCAATTAATGATCCTGGCCCAGGATGAATTAATGACCCTGGAGAGGTGGCCCGGAAGGGAGGGGAGGGAGGCGATGCTGGGGTGGCTGCAGAAGGGACAGGTGGTCTCACTAGTCCTAAAATCCCACCAAGATCCATCCCACCAGGCAGCCACCAGCTGCTGAAGTGGAGAAGAGGGGATTGAATGGACATAAAGTGTCCGGCAACATGCATTTGGCAAGACATTAGGTGGAGAGGAGCCACAGGCATGGCTTTCATCCTGGCTTGCCTGCAGCTTTTGGACTTCAAAGTTCCTCACAGACCGAAAGATCGAACCCCGGTGTCTGAGTGGGGAAGGAATGTGCTTCTTTGGCTTAGAAGCAATGGCCCTTTTGGGGGTTTTTCATGTTTTGCGGTGGAAAACCAGGCTTTCACAGCCAGGGTTTGTGAGCAGCTGGGGGCGCACTAAACCCTGCACAGCTCACTCGGCACCTGCTCAAACCTGGTATTGGGTGGTTTTAGGCCCTGAATATGCCCAAGTGGGTCCTTCCACTGGCCCAGCAAGGGGATAGGGAAGCGAGTGGTGCCGTCATGCCTTTGAAACCCAGAGTTTAGAGAACAGGGTGGCACAGCCAAAATCACTGGTCTTTTTGTAGCAGCAACTACACCTATTCCAGCAGAAAACAATAAAATAAAATAAAAAATAAATAAAATAAAAAATTAAAATAAAAAAATAAAAATAATAAAATAAAATAAAATCATTGTAAATCTTCTGTGTGGGGAAAGGCTGGTGGCTCTGGCAGAGGCAGATGGAATGCCTCTCAGGAGGGGAGTGCTGGGGGTGCAGCATCCCAAATCAATGTGAATAGTTGCTTCAGGGCACAGAAATCAGCCTTGCAATAACTTCAACCCTCTCCCAGCCTTAACTAAGAACTGTGGGTCATTGCACTGCGCTCCTATTTTATGCAGCAGCTGGAGAGACACCGAACCTGTGGACCCCATGCTTTGCATCCCAGGGGAGGCTCCAGCCAGGGAGCCAGCTCATGCACTATCCATCCCTTCCTAATGCCCCAAAATTGGGTGATTTTGTTCCAGTGATCCTCATGACCATAGCCGATAAGCAGCCTGGCTTCTCCAGCAACGGTAGCATCCCCGTAATGAGGGGCTGAGATGCCCGGGGACCACCCAGGGATGCTGCGAGTCCTCTTGCCACCACATCCTAGTTGTTTAAAAACAGAACTTTCCCTTCAAAAAAATCAGCTTGTTTGCAGGTGCCTTTGTGGGTGTTGGCACTGGGGTTTGTAATGGAGGGGATATGAGGGCCCTGGGGTTTTGCAAGCTGCTGGCTGGGGATGCGCACACCCCAAAATCGCTGAAAAGGGGTAAAAAAAGAGAGAGAGCCCGATGCCTTGCAGTGGATTTGGGTGTAAAAATAAGACTCAAAAACACAGTTAATCATCCTGGTGACCCCTCCATCCCTGTAAATTTGGAAAGCCTGAGTATAGCTGAGTTTTGGGAAGGAAAGGACCAGGTTGTGGCCCTTTCCATGCAGCGGGAGGCTGTGCAACGTGGCATGGCTCCCTTTGAAACCAGGCTCCCCTTGAGCCAATAGACAAACAAACAAACAAACAAAAAAAAACAGACAAGAAAGGCAAAAGGCCCATTTTCTTGGAGAAAAAATGCCAGGAAGCCCAGCAGCGAGCTGAAACGCCTCCGTCAGCAATGGTGTTATATGGGCATCTGGTCCATGGAGATGGCAGGGGACGGTTATCCCAGAGTAAGCTTTTTTTCCAACATTATTATTCACCTATTCAAGGAGAGGAGGTGTCTTATTTTCTGAAAGAAAGATGAAAAAGACAGCAGCTGTGCTCCAGGTTATTTTTTACACTGTGGAAACATCCCACTGATGAAGCAGTGAGTTTGTAGTAGTTGATAAATCAGGAGTCAAATGGAAAATGGGGAATTTTTTGGTTCCCCTAGCCTAGTGATTTGATTTTAGCTTAATTTGAAGCTGATCCTTGACAAAGCCCTTTTATATTCCCGAGGAAGGTTTACCAAAGGGCACTGCAACCTCCTCAGCTTTAACAAGTGACGGTATGGAGAGAGGTTGTTAAAATATATAAGAGAATATTTTTTTAAAAGTATAAATATATATATAAGAAAAAGATAAAAATTATAAAATATATATTAAAATATATATATATATAAAAGAGCCTTTATCAAATCAAAGTTAAAGCTCTAGAAACGTGATCTTGTGCTTCCCCCAAACAAGGGAAAGCAAAATAATCTCTCAAGGCCTGCCATGCTGAGGACTTACATTTGTGTGTGTGTCTAAGTGATGCAGAAAAGGAGCTGAACTTCTGCTAATAAGCAGCTCTTCAATACGCCTTGATGAGTGAATGCATTCAGAGCCTATAGATAGCGAAGTGTTTGCCGCGGCGAGAATGAGAGATGATTCTCCTCCTGTGAATTTGCCTAAGTACAGAATAAACATCTATTTTCTTTCTGCTTTTCCCCTTTTTCTAAAGCCCAGCTGTCTGTTAATGCATATAATGACAGTCCCTCCAGGGACCAAGCCTGAATTCCCATTCATATGCAAAAATCATAAGTGAGAAACTTTAGATTTGGCCCAAATAACATTGTGCGCTTCTCCCAATGAAGGAAATTCCAGCTTGTCGTATTTTTCCTGCCCAGTGCATGCCAGATGTCTTAAAAAAAGGGGGGATATTTGCTGCCACTGATTATTTCTCTGTCTGGATTCAGAGCCAGCAACAAGGGAAGGATGCTCCTGGCACCCCTGTAACACACCGCCTCTGTGCGGGGGCTTGGAGAGAGGGAAAGCAGGGGAGGAATTGCCTGCTCGCATGGCCGCATTCATGTTGAACACCAAACCTCTCATGAGCGTGTTGCATTGACCCCCTGAACGGTAAAAGCCATGTCACAATGGGATGCGTTTAGGGAGTCCTTCAGATGCTGTTAAAGGTATCTGCCTTTTCCCCAAGTGGTGTGTGCAAAGGGAGTGAGTTGATGCTCTGTGGTCCAAACTTGGAGGATATGATGTGGCCATCACGGAATATTAAGGTACCTTTAAAAAGTGGAGCAGTGGCCCCCTGGCATTGCAGGGCAAGCACTGCCCTATGCATGCTGGCCAGGCGATAGCTGGTGCCTTACAGACAGCAGGAGAGAGGTGGGAAAAAGGGCTGAATATGACAGGAAAGGGGCTGAGGAAACTGGGAAGACGAGGTATTTGTGCAAAACCAGCTCCTGGGTAGTTTTTTTCAGGTGGAGCACTCAGTGCTTGCATGCTGGTCAGCACTGGCTCTCTGAAGCCCTGCCTCGAGCCACCCTCCAAGAGCCTGCAAAAAAGCAGAGACTGAGGAAGCTCCTTTTACACTTCACCAAACCATTTTGCTTTTAAAGGCAGCTATCTGGCATGGTAAGAGAGATTGCACTGAGCAGAAAGAGGAGGCCGAAGCTTTGCTGGAGGCAAAGTACTAGAGCAAGTGCTGAGGCTCATCCCTGGGTGATGGGCATGGGGAATGATCTTATTTTGGGAGAAATATCTATGAACAACTGGATTGTTACTGGAAAACCAAAGCCCCAGGTTATTCCTCCTTTGGGAGGCTCAGGCATCACCGCAGGGTTATTTCAGGCAGCTGTTAGGTTGTGTGTGGCGGGCTAGTCATTTTTCAGGCTGGATACTTGCTTTAGGACTGTGTGCGTCAGAGAGAGGAACTTATTTAAAAGGAAGGCAGGCAAATTCAGGACTTTTTCTTTTTTCCCATGCAGGGGGAAGGGTCAGGAGAATATTTCTTCCCCACCATCTCAAGACGAATAGGGACTTCATGGTGATGAGGCAGTGGCAGTCTGTTAAGAAACTGGGGGATTTGGGCTGTGGAGGTTTTATGCTGAGCCTCACAGCTGGTGCAGGTGAATTTCCAGCCATAAGAAGTAATAACAGTCCCAGTGGAAACATTCAGCTGCACTAAAAGCAGACAGAAATCTATTAGCCATGTGAATGCAATGTCAATGTTTACAGAGGGAGGTCAACGAAGAGAACTCTGCTCAGGAAATGTCGGTAGAGGAGGAGGCATTTGCGGCATTTACATTCATGCTGGAGTAATGCCTGCAAGGCTGGGGAATATTGAGGAGGTTTTGCAACTTCCAGCCCTCTTCACACCATCGTCTTGCGCTGTTGCAATGTTGACCATGGCGGTTTTGGGCACCTCCGCATTGCCTGGAAGTGATGCTGGGTGCTTCCACCTTGCTGGGAATACAAGCGTGGATGCAGGTGGCTTTCTTATCTGCTGTTAACAGGGGCTTTTACAAAGAGGGAAAGACAAGTTTTTTGTAAGACTGTCTTTTTGTAGAACTTTGCAAAGTCCCATGAAACATCAGTCCCATATAACCAGGCAGAAGCTGTGTTTTACCCTGACCAGCTGGGGAGGTCTATGCTATAAATCTGTCCTAGTTTGAGAAACACAGGACTAATTTCTCTTCTAATGCTTGGGAAAACTGCACTTTGAGAAGACTCTAGTGTCTGAATTTGTGAAAATATTTACTTTATAGCCAGCTATGGTGTGTGGGTCTCAAGGTCTCAGTGTTTTCAAGCTCGCCAGGTGCAGGGATGAGGAGGAGCGAGACCCGGGCACTTGACCCAAGTTGGCCAACAGGATTATTTCATACCATGAACATCACATTCAATATAAATTTGAAAGTTTGCTGTGAAGTGCTCTCTCTGCCTTAATGGCAGCAATCCAGAGAACTTCTTGCCCTGGTGCCAGATCCCTGAGGCCTTCCCTTCCTCCCAAAGCTGTAGCGCTCGCAGTGTCCGACATTTGCTGTCCACTGCTGGGAGTGCACAGCTTCCTCCTGATAGAATGGGCTAGGTATAATCCTTGTATATTTTATATTGGTATTAGGATCAATATTGGTTCTTTAGTGTTAATAATGTTAATTTTCTGGTCTTATTCTATTAAATCTGTTTATATTTCAACCCCCGGGTTTCCTTGTTTTCCCTGGTTCTTCTTCCTAGGTAGGGGGCGGTCATCGGGTCATAGAATAATTGTCTAAACAACAATAAATTGTTGTGGGTTTCTCAAATGATAACAAAATTGCATTGCTTTATTTACCTGCCAGATATCAAGGCAAGAAATTACCAAATTCTCATTGCTTTTCCACCAGGGTGGGGGCAGGATTATGGGTTTAACTAAAGGATTTCAGAATATTTTTCTGCAAGTTTATGGCTTAGGGTAGAAACTGCTCAAGATGTGTTTAGTCCCTACTGCTCAGTGTTATTAGCAATTATTATTGGTAGCACAGGAATTGCCAGGCCCTGTTAAATGAAGACTAAGGCTGCTTTGTGTAAGCATGGATGGTTCCTGCTTGGAAGAGGTTATAGCCATGGCAGTGGTAGGCAGCAGAAGCAAAGGCACAGCCTCAGAAACAGCTTTTTGCCACTATATCCAGCCGTCGCCTACAGATATTGCCCATGGGAATGGCAGGATCCCCAGGTGATGTTCCCAGGTGTCAGAGGGCAGGGGAGCATCACCACCCTGCAGAGCAGGTATCCAGCCCTGTGTCTGCGGGGGGGAGCAGGTGTTTCCCCCCAGGAGCATTTTTCCCCTTGGGAGGGAGGCTTGTGTCATCCCAGAAAAGCTAGAAAACTCCCGTGTGTTTGCTAAGTGGAAGAAATGCCTCTTGCCTAGGAATGAGTTCCTTCCGCTGTCCTCGGGCTGACCTTTTGCCCGTAACTCTATTTATGCTTCATGAAAACCTCAGGCACCGCTGGCCTGTGAGGATGTGGGATGTGCCAAGCTGTGATTTTCATCGGCACACAGTATTTGGCAGTATATACATGTGCATGGCCAAATGGATGGGAAAACGCACGGTGATACAGAGCCAGCGATGTAAATGGGCAGTGGAAACCCCTTTCCACTTGCCTGCACACTGCGTGCTGTGTCCATGTTGGACTGGACAGGAGATTTGGGGAGCTGAGGGCGTTGAAAGTGGGAAAACCTCTGCCATAGCACTGAGTTCAGGGGACGGGGCAGCCCTGCAGGGTGCAGAACTTCCTATGTCTCTGTCCCATGACCCTGGGGTGGCAAAGGACACCTCTGCAGCACGGAGAAAGTAATTTTGGGTTTTCCAGCTCCCGCCAGATTAAAGTTTATTGTATTTAGGGGGCATATTTTGGATACGTTTCTTTGCTGGCCATTTCCCTCATAATAGTTTTATTAATAAAACAAAATTGGCAAAAATCTTTGGCAGGTTTATGCCACTTGGTATTTAAAGCCAAGCAATACAGATTTATTCTGCGCGGGATCTTGTGATTTGCTCTGTCTGCAGTGCCAGCCAGCTGTAATTGAGTTGATATTAATACTGATTAGTAAAAATAACACCATGTTCCTAACACCTGAGCACAAAGATGCCACCATGGGGCATACATGTCTTGTGCGTGGGGAGGGCTTTGCTTGCGGCCAACAGAATATCCAGCGTCATCTCTGTGAAAACTGAGCCCACTAGCAGTGCCCCTCCTTTCTAGAGGATCTGCAGGCGCCTGGCCCGTCGCCCAGCTTGCCCCAGCGCCCTGGCAAGAGCAAAGTTTCTTTAGGTCCCGTAATTCCCACCTCGAAGTTCCCTGCCTCTCCCGCTCCCACGGGTGTCCTCCTGCTGCCGGCCGCGCTGCCGTGCCCCTTNCGCGGCTCTCCCGGTCCTGGCGCCGGGCGGCCGCAGCCGGCGGGCGGGAACCGGGGGCGACGCCGCCTCCCGGGCGGCCTCGGTGTCCCGGGACGGGGCCGAGCGAGGGAAACGGGGGAAACCGGGGGAAAACCAGAGCAAACAGTGTTCCCCAGGGCTCGGTATTGGGACCGGTTCTCTTTGATGTCGTTATCAACGACCTGGACGAGGGGATCGAGTGCACCCTCAGTAAGTTTGCCGATGACACCAAGTTAGGCGGGAGTGTTGATCTGCCGGGTCCTGCCCTGGGGTCACAACAACCCCAGGCAGCGCGACAGGCTTGGGGAGGAGCGGCTGGAAAGCTGCCTGGCAGAAAAGGATCTGGGGGTCCTGGTGGACAGCCGGCTGAACATGAGCCAGCAGTGTGCCCAGGTGGCCAAGAAGGCCAAAGGCATCCTGGCCTATATCAGGAATAGCGTGGCCAGCAGGAGTCGGGCTGTGATTGTCCCCCTGTACTCGGCACAGCCGAGGACAGTGCCCCGAGGCGGTGGCCGAGCAGGCCTGCACAGCGGGAGCGGAGCACTCGGCTCCCGGAGGCAGCTGTGCCGGCGAGGCCCGAGGGATCTGCGGTGCCACAGGAGCGACGGGGTCCCTGCAGGGTCCCCGGCATGGAGGGATGTCCATGGGAGCAGGGTGCCGGGGGCTGCCGTGCCCTGGGGACGCCAGGACCGAGCGGGCACGAGGGAGCCGGGCTTGGCCGGAGCCCGGGCAGCGGTTTTGTGCCCAGGGCACTTCGGCTTGGTCCCTCGTCCTGCCGGCGGGGCGGCGGAGGGACGGGGAGGGCGGGTGCCATCCTCCGGTGGGGCTCCCCGCGGGGGGAGGAGACTCGGCGCCAGCGGGGCAGCGCCGGTGGGTTGCCGTGGGTGCAGCAGAACTGGTGAGCCGAAGGACACCTCGAGTGGGACAGGTGACATGAGGACAGACACTGGGCGCGGCCCGGGGGCTCTGGTCTGCTCCCGCTCTGACCCCGAGATGTCCGAGCTCCGGGGCTGCCGGCCTGAGAGCAGCAAGGGGCCGAAACCGGGCCCTCACCCGAGAGGAGCTGGGGAGAGCGGGGCCCCCCGCCGAGCACAGACCGGGCAGGGATGGTCTGGAGCAGGGAGCCCCAGGGGCTGATCACCGGCCCGCTCTGACCTCGGGGACCCCGCTCCCTCCTCCGGGGGGGCCCACAAGTCCCGGGGGCGCCGGCGAGCCGGGCCTAGCGGGGGAGGGGAGCCGAGCCCCGGGTGTCCTCCCGCTGTCGGGTGGTTCTCGGTCCCGGGCGGCCCCTCGGGCGCCGTGAGCCCCCGGGGGCTGGGGCGCGGGCGGGTGACCGCCACCCTACCTCCGCGCTGAGGGTCCCCTGCCGTCGCGCTCGCCCGGGGCCCGCCTGCGTGAGGCGGAGCGAGCGGCCGGCTCGGCGTCCCCAGCAGTAGCCGGGGTTTGCCCGCAGCGTCCTCGGTGCTGCCGGGGGCGGGCGCGGGGACCCTACGGCCGAGGGGCCGCCTCGCCCGCTGATCGCGCCCCTCCCGCTGGGCCCGCCCGCGGAGCTTCCTCCCCCGCGCGCGGCGGTGCTCCAGGGCGCCTGCGCGGGGCGGGGTCGTGGGAGGTTTGGCCCCTGGCGGCCGCTGTCGCGACCT
>VYXH01011826.1:352556-371779 GCA_013397275.1 Burhinus bistriatus | reverse complement strand
AGAGAAGGCTCCAGGGAGACCTCTGAGCCCTTTCCCGTCCTTAAAGGGGCTCCAGGAAAGCTGGGGAGGAACTCTGGATCAAGGAGTGGAGCCATAGGACAAGGGGGAACAGTTTTAAACTGAAAGAGGAGAGATTCAGATAGATATTAGGAAGAAATTCTTGACTGTTGACGGTGGTGAGACCCTGGCCCAGGTTGCCCAGAGAAGCTGTGGCTGCCCCATCCCTGGAGGTTTTCAAGGCCAGGCTGGACGGGGCTTGGAGCAACCTGGTCTAGTGGGAGGTGTCCCTGCCCATGGCAGGGAGGCTGGAACTAGATGAATTTTAAGGTCCCTTCCAACTCAAACCATTCTGTAATTCTCTGAACTTCAGTTAGACTTCATGGAGAAGTTCACAGTGGTAGATGGTGCAGGCAATGCAGCGAAGGGCTGTGTTTGCTCCTTGGTAGTGATGAGGTGGTCATTATCAGAAGGTTTATGAAGACAGCCTGTGATGCTGAGGACATGTAAATTCTTTGTTAGTTTGATGGTATTTTGTGAACTATGATTACACGTGCTGTAATTCACTTAAGGTTTTTGTAACAGGCTTTGGTAAAAATTCCAAATTGAATTGCTAATGGAACTTTGTTGTTCAGTAACATAAATGAAAGTATTAGTTATATAAATATTGCTACATGCAATTAATGTCCCCAGTGTCCTATTCATTTGCATCCTCATGTATTCCAGTTGCAAAACTAACAGATTTACTAGCAGGGGACACTAATTGGGGGTGGCACTACTTTAGTTCTCTGTGCATTCCTATTCAGTTGGGTTTTTTGTAGCGTGATGTCTTTTCATTTGGTTCTAAAAACGGCATTATATCAAATCACCAGAACGTAACTTCTGATATGATTTTCTCACAAATTAATATACTTGTTATCACTATACTTGGGTTAATTTAAATCATTAATCATGCTGTATTTCAATATTCCCTGGAGGAAAGTTTCAGGAATCACCAATAGCCCAATACTGATTTAGTGTCATTAAATATGAGCTATTTGTGCTATATAGAGAGAACTGTATTATCATGTTAGAGGAACCAGATGTCAATACTTAAAATGATGGCAAATATATTTTAATGGATAATTTTATTTAGTTTGCAAGTTTCCACATACCAGGTTACATAGCACTGAGAATAGGAATAATCATTGTAATGTTTAATGATTTGATTATTTGTATACCTTAATTTGTTCACCTCTGAGTTTGCTGCAGGATTGATTTACATTTATTCTACTGATAATGATATAGACGTATATAGCACTTTCTAGTCTGTCTATTTTGAGCTGTTTGGCTCATTGTCTAGTCATCTTTGTGTTCTTCTTCACCGTGTCCTCAGATAGGTGAGCACCCTAGCCCTGTTATCAGCACAGTGAACATAGTTATGAAAAGTAGTGAACTCCACCTTTGATTCACTATTAGCGTTTCAAACCACAGTGTTTAATTTTTTCTGTTCTGACTCTCTTAATTTTCTCCTGTATTTAGGCTACAAAGCTTTCTGTTCAACGCCAGTGGAGAATTAGGCAGTTCACAGGGCAATACAAAATGCCATACGCATTGGGAATGCATCCACGAAAAATATGAGCCTTGACTCACCGAATCTTAGCCCCGTTTCTATATCTTACACGCCATGGGTGCCAGTTCAATATTGTTTAAGTCAGAAGTGGGCATGTGCTTCTAATGAGAAACCCCTGTCATCCCACTTGACTGTGTGTTGGCTCACGTCATGACCTGTTCCTGGACTGACTCGGCTTGCCTTCCTTTGCAGCCTGGTTGCTCTGCAAGGCCACGCTCACGGAGTGGTGGAGGTGAAAGGGACCTCTGGAGGTCGTCTGGTCCAAGCTCAACCGGGGGCAACTTTAGTCATTGCCCAAGACTATGTCAGGTGGCTTTTTAATATCTGCAAGGATGGTGACTCCAATTAGCTGATCATTGTGGGGAAAAACTGGAGAACAAAAGGCAACAAATAAAAATATATAAAGAAAAAAGTTTCAATAGATGGCCAATTCTATGGCAAAAATAGTATCCTATGTATAAAATAAAAATGTATCCTAAAAATATGTTCTCTAGAATTGTGGAAAAAAAGAGAAATTCTGTCACTGCAGCATGGAGATTACGGCATTCCCATAAAAAAAGATAAGTTTATGACATGGGATCTACTGTTTGGATGCTGTTCAAGTCCACCTCTTGTTTGTAATGAGCTTTTGTTATATAAATTTTAACTTAAGTTGTCTTTTAAAAGTACTTGATTTCTAGGGAGTTCAAAGCCCTTATGGGAACACCGGTCTTGACCTGTTCTTTCAAGTCCGTGTTCTGCACGTCAGAGGAAACAGTCTGTGGTTTCTTGGAGCTGCGGAGCAGGTGGCAAAGAAACCTGCCCCCCTCAAAAAATCCTGTAATGGTTTTCATTCTTCCATCATGTAGACAGGAGAAAATAACATTGATATTCTTCAAGATGAGCATGATGATCCTTCAAATCATAGTCAGTTATATCAGATTATTTGATAAAATTTTATGTCTTATTTCAACAATTTTTTTCTCCGTCATAACAGTTTTCAGATGTCTTTATAGAACTGATGTAATTAGAGGAATTGTCATTTTATATTTTCTTCCAGTAAAATCTTGAGTAATTCAGGTCTATCACCTCTCGCTACTCAGAATTCGGGTGACTTCTGTGTGCTTGATTGATAGTTTCCAGACTTCCTTGTCATGTAGTCCTTCTAGATGTAAAAACTATACCCATGGTTTTAAAGTGAGCATTTCTATTTGAAAAATGCAGCCAGGAGGTGGTTACTAATAAAGCTGTTTTATAGACAAAGGTTTAATACATTTAGTTTAGCTTCTGAAAGATGGGTAGGAATATCTTCTGATGCTCCAGTTCCGAGTTAAGCAGAGGGAGAGCAGTGAGTAGAACTGCAA
Source organism: Burhinus bistriatus (assembly GCA_013397275.1). Taxonomy (NCBI): domain Eukaryota; kingdom Metazoa; phylum Chordata; class Aves; order Charadriiformes; family Burhinidae; genus Burhinus; species Burhinus bistriatus. The sequence continues at coordinate 368,827 of VYXH01011826.1, read as the reverse complement.
CCATCCTGCTCAGCGTTTAGCAAACCAGTCTTTTTCACCTCAAATCTGGGAGTATGTGCTGTATTTAGGGCATTAAGTCCCTTCCCTGGGGCAGTGGGGAACTAGGAAGACCATTCTAACCATGTCATCAAAAGCTTTTGGTTAATGGGGCTCTAAACAAAGCTCCTCTCTCACTTTTCTTTAAGCTTTCCTGCAGGCGCAGTGCTCTTGAGGTTTTCTTTCACATTACTTTTCATGTCTTCAATTTAAGACAAGACATCATTGCAAAGTAATTTTCTTTAAACAATAGTATTCTCATTCCTTTTTCATGTTCTCCTCTGTATATTTCTGTGCTCTGTTAATCATTTGTTTCCACACAACCAGTAAAGCCTACCGTAAATCTCTAATTGTTCTGTCATCTGTTTCTCTTCCTTTTCTGAAAAATCACATAATTTTAGGGGTTTCTGGTTTATTGCCTTTCCATTCTTCTGTTTACTATCTAAAAGATGAATAGCAATGGATCTTTCACTACATTGGGTTTTCAGCACCTATTGAATTGAGTCCTTCATTTTTCTATGTTCACGACATCCTCTTTCTACCAGACATGGCACAATTCTTAACAGCAGATATGCACATAGATGACTGAATCAGAAAACGTGTTGTATGTATGACCAACGTGCTGTTCAGTTACCAAAAAAAAAAAAAATGCTGCTCCAGCTACTGTCTAACTTTTCCTCAAATATATACTTTTTAGGGGAAAAGGGCAGTGTGTATGGGGACTAACACCACAGTTAATCTCTAGCTCATTAACTGCTGTCTGTGATATCGCAGGCATTCCTCCCTTGGCAGGGAAAGGCAACGCTTCCTCTTCCTTCTTGACGTTTCTGCTGTGGGATGGCAGTATGTTCTTTCAGCAGCGATGCCCCAGGCTGGAACTGCCACCTCCCGTCACAGTTTGTGTTGGGTGGGAGCTGAGTTGGTAGGTTCGGTTTTGCCCATCTATGCCAACAAAAGATATTCCGATCCTCTTAATTAGAGATACTCATAACATGGGGTAAAACTCATCCTTCCCATAGGAGTAACTGTTGTAGCAATGGAACCCTGACGTTGTTGCCGAGACTGCTGTGTAAAGCCAATTTTTCACTTTCTGGAAAAATCTGTCTGTGTTGTTTTGTGAGTCTCATGAAGGACAGAAATGCTGTTTGCTGCTTTGTCCTGTTTAGTGTTTTCTTTCAGCTGCACTTTTTAGCATGTCTTTTCAACGCATTGATCATATGAGCGCAAAATTCTGCTTAGACATTTGAAGAATGAAAATCGAATGTGAAGTCAGCTAATAAATGAAGGCAAATCTGAGAACAAAACTATGTGGAAAAGTTGATATACACCGTTTCTAAAAAATACATTCAGATAACAAAATTACAGTCAGCAGCGGTCATTCAACATGAGGGTGTTTACTTGTTTCAGGGATGATTATAAAAGTAATTTTAGCTGCCTCTTAACTTTGTATCTGAAGGAAAGAACCGACAACAGAGATTTTAAGGGATATATTGCACTGAGACAAAAATCTGTCAGCCAGTCCCTGGGGAGTCAGTATGTCAAATTGTTTTAATTCTTAAGCAGTAGTCTTAAAATAACCAGATGGGCTGCAATTCTGAGTAAAACTAGGGAAGCATTGTCAGCATTGTAAACTTAATAAGGTAGGTGATGTGGATCAATTCGTGCTGTCCTTGACTTTCTGCTTCTATTAGAATTCTGGAAGATCATTAGCCACCTCTGGGATGTATTTGATTAATAGGCTTGGTTAAACAAAAGAGGTGAGGTCAAGCGTGATCTGAAATTGTGAAAAATGTGTATTCCAAAGGGAATTTCCACTTTCCAAATTATGAATGAGGGAAAGTACCTTCTCTCTTGATTCAAATTCATTTAACTGTGTTTTTTCATAGCGATACCCTGTAAGAGCTTTGTTTTGCCTAGAAATAAAGTTTTATGCTATACTGCACTGTTTAAAAGCACTATGTTCTACTTGTGTGTTAAAGAGTAATAAAAGACAGTTCTAAGCAACTAGTGTATTTAAAAACAACATACAGATTCTTGTAACAGGATAAGACAGGGAAATGCACATCTTTATGATGTCCTTTTTTTCCTCTGAGGATGATGATGTAGACTTTATTTTGCATCTGCATAAGTTCATCCAGAACACAATTCCGTTATCTGTGTGCACTTATTTGTCTGGGCCAGAGGTGGAGCTATTGGCTGGTTGTTACAGATGATGATGTTATGGTCATGTAGAAAGAGAGAAAATGAAAATGGATTTCAACTGTTAGTAATCTCGGTATTTTTCTACTCCCCTTTCTCCTCAGTCCTTGCTCTTCCAAAATTTATCAAGCAGATCGTTTATTTCAAGCAACGATGAAAAGCAGGAATTACATAGACACATGAGTAACACTATAGTTTGCTTATCAGTGGCTTTGGGTTTTTTCTGTTGCTCTTATTTTCTTCTTCAGGTCCATTGGTTTGTGCGGATTAAGCATGCTTTATAGCCTGAAGATGCTATTTCTGTCTACTTAGTTTCCCATGAGATGAAAGCAATGAGTTTCATTGTATTTATCTCTGTGCGATTCACAATTAGTTTTATGATCTATACCAAGAATGGTTGTGTCTTATGAATCCCATCCATAACTCTCACTTCTCTGATGATGGCAATGAGTCCCTGGAGATACAATTTGACTTAATTTCCTTATTATAACGTCCTTTTCAGATTCTAAATTACTACTGTCCTAAAAAATGCTGCCAACACAGGTAGCAGGTTTGCACTAGCTGGATCTTAACCTGGAACATTGGTGTCGTTCTCCTAATTAATAACATGAGTCATTTTTTGTTTATTAGCCTCCACAGGCATGAATTTGTCTTGTTTGAATTGCCTTTTTTATGCAATTTTTGTTTGCAAAACTTTGACAGTTACATCAAATGGTTTACCGGTAGAGTAAAGCTTACTGGGTTTTCATCTTTTCAGAGCCAGTATTAGTCAGTCGGCATGCGCTGGCTCATAACTTAAAGATCTGGACCCGTTTCTTTAAGAAGAACTTGCTGCTGAGATATCGTCTTCCTGCAACTGTCTTGGTTGCCCTCTGAACAAATTAGTTTAATTTTCACTAGGTACAAATGAAATTCAGTGTAATTATGTATGTTTACCACAACTGTTTCATTTATTGACAGACTTCACAAAATCTTCTACTTCCAAGTCCATCTGCTGTTTCTGACACAAAAACAACATCATCATCTCTCTTAAACACAGTCACATCAGTAAAGGAAGATGTGTCAGGAGCTATTTAAAGCCCAGTGTAGGGACTTTAGTCAGTGGATACCAGTTTTCCCAGAGTTGTTCATCTATTATGGTCATATGTTACATTTTAAAACTCTGATCTGTTCAGACACTGAGGTGTTGTACAGTCAGATTTACAAAAACAGAATGTAGATTTTGAGTGCCGCCAAAGGGAAAAAAGCACTAAATACAATAATAAGTGGCCATAAGGTCTTAATCTAATGCATATGAGAAGGTCTTTGTTTTTTCAGCTCAGAGCTGTATTACTGGGTTACATTTTACATAGGATCTAAGTTGTTGTTAGCTTACGCGACCATCACTTCTAGGTTTGTTCTACGTGGAGAATCACATGGAACAACATCCTGATGAAGGAAAATCTCCTGTTCGCTTGGCAAAAGCGCCGTTTTCCAACTGCCGCCTCAGTGAGGACAGCATTCAGATTTACTTAGAGAAAAATATTGTTACAGGAGAAAAAATGACAGCATCCTCATACAAGCTTTTTAAGAAGAAAACACCCTTTTTTAAACACATAATGTAACAGTGGTTTTCAGACGTTGGCTGCAGCGGACGGGTGCCGGTTCATCAGGCCTAAGTATTGCCCAGGCTCCTCCTGCAGGTTTTTCTGTTCTTCTTCACAATTGACCATTGAGTTTATTGCATAAAAGTCCCTTCATATTATCAGCAAACTAACGTCAGCCTGCGGTTTACCCCTTGTTTTCCAGGTAATTTTTGAATATATTGAATGGTGTAGATCCTAGTACAGGCTATGGCAAAATTTCACTAACTGTTTAGTTTCACCCTCTGCACCATATATTTCAGTCACTGTGTATTTGTACATGTTGGGCTTTTCATCTTATGCTATGCCTTAAAAACCTGGTGGAAATCCAAGTGGACTGTATCAGCTAGACCGCCCTTATCTCTGGGCAGAGAGTCTGAAGCTTTGGCAGAGCAGGATCTCCTTTTGCAGGAGCCACACTGGCTTTTTCTCAGTTTATCCAGGGGAGGCGTCCTTCGGTTACACCTCCTCATAATTTGTTACTGAAGCCTGTAATTCCCAAAGTGTTCTTTGAAACCTTCTCTGAAGATTGGTACCTGAATAGGAAAGTTTGAAGATGGGCAGAGTTTAAAAGCCTTTCTGTTCCACTTACATATAAAGCACGCAGCTTTCATACAATCACAGAATCACCCAGGTTGGAAGGGACCTTTAAGATCAAGTCCAGCCATCAACCCAACACTGCCAAGTCCACCACTAACCCATGTCCCTCAGCACCACGTCTACCCAGCTTTTAAATACCTCCAGGGATGGCGACTCCACCGCTGCCCTGGACAGCCTGTTCCAATGCCTGATGACCCTTTGGGTGAAATTTTTCCTAACATCCAATCCAAACCTCCCCTGGCGCAACTTGAGGCCATTTCATAGCTTCTATTATAAGCAGAGCTAATGGTGTTGTAGCTGTCTTGGTCTGAGGGCATCAATGGGGCAAGGAACAGGTCTTTTCAGTAAAAAAAATGAATAATTCCTTGAACCCCTCCTTTTATGGTTATATATATATTTAAGCATTGATTAGTTTTACTGCGGATTCTATGTGTAATGATATACACATACATATATATGTACATGTATATTACAGTTACATTTGGAAAATAAATGTATATTATATTGCGTAAGAAAGATGTAACTATACCTGTATAAAAGGATATATTTGTGCCTGTGCATTTACATTTGAATGTGCATATTTATTTAAACTTCCATCTAAGTTGTTTTAACAGGGAAGACTTTTCTTTCCTTGTTTTCCTACATAGACAAAAAAGGCTAATTTTTTATTGTGCTGGAATCTGGAGCACTGACCCATGCAAGTACACAAGTGAACTCTGAGAGCCTTTAAGAGCCTGCAGATTAGACTTAGCCTCTTGCTGAAATGGAACGTGCTGCCTCCGATTCTTAAACTCTTTATATCACTTTATTGCCAAGTGAAGGTCAAGTTGTAGAGCGAGCGTTACCATAATACGTCTTCGTGGTGCCTAATTATGAAGCACGTTGCTTCTGTTACCCATGCACTTATCATCTTCTCCTGCAAACTGCAGTAGTCCTCTTTATCACGTTTTTGGTTGCTATATAATAATAGTGTCGATCTAATATTGTAAAAAGAAGGAAACTATCTATAACATGTATTCCTTTTAAGGACTTTAAACAAACTTTAAATGCAGCAGTGCTGAGTTTCTATTTTGTTTTCCTGAATCCCTATCTTGTAATTACAGGAAGATTTTTATGAATTATAAAACACATTTATTTATTTATTTACTTATTTACTTTTAAGGAAACAATATGGAGTAACTCCTTTGTGAGTGCCATCCAGGTCAGACTATTAAAATATGAATTAAGATCTCTTTAAAAATAAATTGGAAGCAAAAATACTCATTTGCCTTTGTTATCTAACGATTCTTGTACATTTTATCTTTCACTTCGGAAATTATAATAAGTTTATTGAACATTAAAGTGTATATTCTATGTTACTAGAGCTAGAGATCTCGTTTCAGACAAGTTATGGTTTTTTAAGAGCGAAGATCTTTCAAAGAAAAGTAGGGAAGATTTCTGCCCACAGCGTCTCTTTCCCAGAAAGCCCTGGTAGATACCTGGCTGAAACGGCCGTGGGGTGGTAGGTGTCAGACAGTTTCCTCTGCATGGTGCATATGAAATATTTGAAGTGATATGTCTGTTGGTCCATACTTCTACGAAGTTTTGGTTGGTTTTATTGTTTTTAATGCAAGATACTTCAGAATATGTTTTGCTCCTTGGTTGTAGAAAGAAGGATTTCATGCCTTCACACTTGGGAAACCTCCTCCTGCTTCTGCAGAGAGCAGCGGGCTTGGAGGGCTGTCAAAGGCACGGAGGGACAAGATTAACGTTGAAAATCATTTTGACAAATAAGTAAATCAGTCTAATAAGGAGATGCTATTCAGTAAGGGCAAGTGCAACGTTTCTGCGCTTTGACATAGAACACATTAATACATATATGAATAGGTATAACAAGAGAAACAGAAATAAAGAGAAATAGAAATAATTAGCAAGCAGAGAATAGGGAAGCTTATTCAGTAGCAGTTATTCAGAACAGGAACTTGGGGCTATGGTGCCTCCCAAGCAGAGCGTGGCTTAAGAGTCCTTTTGTGTTGCCAAGGCTTAAAATGCTTGCAGGTGGTATTCCTGTACGCAGGTCCTATATTTCACAGAAATAGCAATGCCTGCATTGGCGTGCACTGTTCAGGTTTGGGTTCCCCATTGCAAAAGGTTCTGGAGTTAATGTTTTAAAAAATATGTGGAAAATCAGATCTGTAAGTTTACACTCTGTTCATTTTCTCTGTTTATTGACAACACTATCTCTTACCATCTGGTAACACTGGAAAAACACAAGGCAAATACATTAAAATGGGTTCACTACACAAGATTTGAAGTAAAAGTTTTAATCAAAAAGTCCTGTAGGGGTAGGTGGTTGCTCTTTGTGAAAGATTTCTGGGGGTTTTTTATTGTAAAAAGAAAAAAAATCCACGCTAGAGTGACAGCGCAAATCAGTCACTGCGAATCACGCAGAAGAGCACGAGGCATCTTTTATGGCATCCTTTGTTCTTGCTCTTTCTTGGGTGCTTCAGATGAACTGCTGGCTGGCCAGCTGCTCCCCACCGTGTGCACCACTCACCTTCTCCTTCCTTCTCCTTCTCCTTCTCCTTCTCCTTCTCCTTCTCCTTCTCCTTCTCCTTCTCCTTCTCCTTCTCCTTCTCCTTCTCCTTCTCCTTCTCCTTCTCCTTCTCCTTCTCCTTCTCCTTCTCCTTCTCCTTCTCCTTCTCCTTTCTCCTCTCCACATCCAGAAACACAAAATCCAAAGCAGTCTGTGGTGAAGAATCCATACCTATTTAGCCATGTGCACTTTCACACCTACCCCCACAGTGAAATCAACCCCGATAAGCTATTGCACAATTTTTGTTTCGCACTTCACTGTCTCAAACCTTTTTGGGAAAGCAGTATGAAATGAAACAGTAAGAAATCAGTAGCATTGGTAACTTCCATATTTATGTGTTTTCCCATATGCTTTTTTTAGAAGGAAATTATTTCTTGGATGATTTGTTTTCTCTGCTGTCTGGAGGCTTCAAATGTCTTAAATCATTTGCTGGCATTATAATCTCAGGATCTATAGCAGAAAATACAGACTTCTTCCCAGCTGCTTTACCGTAGCAGTTTGTATTTTACACTTGTGTTTGCTGACCTGCTTCTCTACCAACAGCAACAGCAAAGGAACCCAGAACCCACTGTCCTTCAGATTTCTGCTGTTCTTTTTCCTGTGAAAAAAGATAATAAGCAAAATTAATGGATTAATGTAACTAATGAAACAGAGAAAAAGGATCTATAACCAGGGGATAAGAAGCTGTAATTTCATTGGAGCTTATAATGACTGGCAAAAAGCTTCAGAAACGGTTGTAGTGCCAGGCTGATGGGAAAAAGGAGAAGCAGGCAGTTGTTCATGGTGGCTCTCTGAGAAGTTGCAACCTCTTAGATATGTTTTCAAATAGACTTTGTTGTGTTGCTTCACATGATTTAAAATAGAGAATATAAACAACTATATCCATATTAAAATCAAGCAACATCCCTGTGCATTCTTCCTCTCCGAACAATCCAGTGTCTCTGCACAGACACATTTGTTTCACTTCTTATTACCCATAGATTGACTTTGGAGAAAGTCCCAAATAAGAGAGAAAAAAGGAGGGGGAGAAGAAAAAAGAAAAAAGCAGCACTAATTCCTGTACACTTCAAAAAGATCTGATGCCTCTAGTTTTAAGGTATTAATCAAACAACTTTCTGTAATACCAAACCAGTAATTAGATGAACTAAATTGAGGAATTCCATAGTGTGCGGCTCTTACATGTAAGTTCAAAGATTTGGACACACTAATGAAGCCACAGGATTTCATTCCCAGATATGCTGAAAATGGAGATGATCATATGTTTTAGTGATCTGAGCAAATCGACACTATCTGCCATGACAAAAAAAAAAAAAAAGATTTAACCATTTAAGAAGTAGATGCTTTGAAATGATAGAGAAGAAAAACTCTAAGCCCTACAACACTTTCATTTAGTGCGCAACTGTCATTAGCATGATCAAGAGAGGAATTATTTCTGACCGTTAGGTAATCATTCTACATGCTGAAATGTGAGATTTGTTAAAATAGCTTGCGCAGCTCAAAGTTAGAAAACGCGGGGGCAGCTCTCCCAGGCGGGAGCCAGCCGCTCCTCCACGGCTCTCCCTGAAGCCGGCTGCCGGCCCCGAACGCCTCTTGTTTAGTCTGGACCGTCCATCATAAGGCGCCGGGTTCCTAAATTGGCTCTTGACTAGGTTTACATGGAAAAGTGTTTCCAGGCGGTTGCAGGGATAGGCGCTTTCTTTAATAGCGGATAATAGAAATTCAGCTGACGTGTTGCATGTTTCTCTTCTGAGCCTGAATGTAAAAGCATGGTTCCCAAGCCATTACTTTAAAAATTTATTTTAAGACTTTGTATGCATGTACGTGGATGCAAGTACTTTTTTATATAGAAAGTCATGGTACTTCAGGTAATTGTGGCTGTTCAACCTGCAATTTAAAACTGAAAATTTAGAACATATGCAATGATTGATATAAAAATTCAATGTTACACTTCAATTGGATTAAGGTATAATTTTAGTAAGAATATAACTTTTAAGATCATGTTACATTTCTGCTGTGTACAGAGATGTGATCATATATTGATAAAAAAATCTGACTTGACGCTTCTGCTTAAAGAAGTTTTTATTGACTTTGTGCTAGACTCTTAGAGTCTTTAAGAGAGAAGTGGTGCAGTTTGCAATCAACGTTGTTAACTTTGAATGTTGTTTCTGGCCTTTTCATTTATCCTAGAAATATCATTAGGAAGTTCCCCTCTACTAGTGTACAGTATTAATGGGAAATTGTATATGTAAAATTCTTTGGTTTATATGTTATATGACAGTTTATTAAGAGTTTTAGAGAATCTTATAGATACAGAAAAAGTGGTATATTTTTATCCATTTTTAAAAAGAAAGAAGCCAGACATGGGAAAATGGAAAGTGAAAGATGATCAGCATAAATATCAGTCATAAAGATCAGTCTTCCTCTGTGTGCCATTGTTAAACATAGGAATGAAAATAGTAGGTATTTCTGTTTTTCTGTGTAGTTAGCACAGTTTTGTACTGGGGCATAGCCCAGATAATTACAGCTCTTGTTAAGGAAAACTTCTGGAGTTTGACATAATCAGACAAATCCCCCTTCATAGTGATGACTGTTTTCTAAATTATCTGGCCATATTAGGTTATAAAAGTTACTAGAGCAGTAATTCAAGTAACGAGAAATTTTAACAGGGAAGTACTAATAACAGAGAAGTTTCAAACTGGCAAAGAAAAGCTTGTTTAATTACGGAGGTTTACCATTTCTTGTGAGGTGAGCCGTGACTGATATTGAGAGACCTGATTCCACACGTTTCTTGTTTCACAGAAACACCGCTGTGTTCCTGCCGGAGTGCAGCCACCCGGCTTCCAACTTCCACAACCTGTTACTGGCCTAAAATGGGCTTTGTTGGCCTGTGTGAAAGGCACAGTGCTTCCTGGCAGAAGGAAGTTCCATAGAAACGCTGTGGCGCAATACGGGGATACGTATTTCCTTACCTAGCGGAATGCCGTCCCTACGTAATGGAGTATCTATTGCCTAGTCCTGTCTAATATTTAATAAACCTGTGATATTTGAGATAATCAAGTGTATTTCTCATTTTCATATGTAGGCTAAGCATCCGTGCATTAACTTTGCCTACAGTTTGGGATATTTTCTATGGGCTGGTTATTGTCTTGTCAAGTTACAGCGTTTTTACAAGTCTAATCCTAGGTTGTTGATCCCTTCTAATAATGAATTATACAATTTAATATCATCTTTACTGTTAGTACAGTAATTACTTTTTCCCCCCCCGGCTGAGGACGTGCCTATTGAGTAGATATTAATAAACAACTGATGAGGTTCCTAAGCAAAGTTTCTCAGTGTAATCTTATTAAAAATGGATCAGATGCATGCATTTTGCAATTCAATGTTCAGAACAGTTCTGAGCAATTGCACGCTGCCACTGTCTTCGTGCCCTGCCATGCTGATTCACCACCCATATCAGACAGCGCTGTCATTTATTTTTTAAAAACGGAAAACACTTCAATAAAGCACCCTGCATTTCAAAAATAGCAACAGCAATTGAAGACCCCTTTTTGTTCATTTTTTACCCAGTTAATTAGATACAGCTAAGTTCCTTAGAGGCGACCGTACAAATTCCTGTGTACGTGATCTCATTTTGTAATTTTGCATCTGCAGTTACTAGTGAAAAAGTACATGAATATTTTATAGCTACTGAAGATACTGCTTGCGATGTTCTAAGCAGGGAGCGCTTACAGTTGTCATTCCTGATGGACCCAGCTGTGAGAGCAGTCGGGTCACTGAATGGCAGGTCCACTTTGTAACCAAGTGCAAGTTGATCTCAATACTACAAGAAAATTACCTGAAGGCATCCCCCCCTTTTTTTTCCCTCCCTTAAAACCTGTCTCGTTTTAGCCTGCCACTCTCAACACAGGACTCAGTGGCACGCAGCCGGTCTACGCTTGATGTGGTCTGTCATCGTACGTCACAAAAGAGCGTGCATGCACAGCTTTCCCTGCAGCGGGATCTTTCTCCTCTAGCCCCACCATTCTCATTTCACCTTAATTAAGAGCTCCACTCAATAGTTATAGTTCTGTTAAAAAAATTCACACCAGGATGACAGGAGAATAAAAGGTTATGCTTTGGAGGGCAAATTCATTAGAGGAAAAAAATGTACCTACCTTTGTTTTGTGGCGATAGCTGTCAGTAGAGCTGAGTGTCCGTACCTCCCTCTTCTGTAAAGCGTATGTGTCTGTTTTCAGTAGAATTGTTACCCCTGTTCACGTCCCTTGTGGATTCATTTTCTGAAAAAAACAGATTATTTACTTCTTGAGACACCTGTTTCCTCTAACTACTTTCCTTTGACAGAAAGCAATGTAAAGGAAGAGGTAGGCTCAGAAGGCAACAGTCTCCTCAAGGTCTTCGAGGAGGCCACTAAGACAAGTAAAGAGGGCAAGCACAAGCCTGAGAGCAGCCTTCAGATGTCAGACGTGTGAGCACCCCGCTTTGTGTGACGGGATTTGCTGGAGACTGCTGAAGGGTGAAACAGCAGGTCATGCCCAGCCCCATCAATAGGTGTCCTTCTGTTGACCTGCTAACTTCAGGTTTGAACTCTGAGAATTTATTAGAGTTCAGAACACCATTTTTCTTTGTCATCTTAAGAAGAAAGCCACGGTCACTGTAAAAGTTTCAAAGTTTTCAAGTCTTTTTATGATTGCAGCCATGGTTCATTCCGTCGAGGACAGAAACAGTGAAGTGATTTTTAGAAACAGTTAAGCAACACACTCAGTTTTGGAGTGTTTGATACTACAGACTGCAGAGTCTGGACTCGGCATCTAAAGACGCTGCATTTCCTAAGTGATTTGTTGTGAATTCTTCACTCAGCTGTCAGCTATCTGTGGGTCCCTGTAGCTAAGGGACTATGCTAACTGCCTTGATAGGTCTTCCTTTTTCTAATGGCATTTCTTTGCCCTGTCTTACAAAGTATTTTCATTCACCTCTCAGTCCCACTGCTTGGCTGCTCCAGTAACAAGGACTGTCAATGACTGGTTAGTAATTATGCTGATGTGGGCAGATGATCCATCATGGTGGATTTTGCATGTGGCAGCTGATAATTAATCATGGGGCCGTGGTGCAGAAACTACGCAGCAGTGCAGAAATTTGTCTTCTAAAGGCCAGTTGAGGGTTGGAGCATGAAGAATAATGAGCCCATAGCTGGTAGCTCTTGTTTACCAATCAGTCTTCCTATTTTGCCTTTTAAACCCTTGTGTAGAGTTTGATGAAACCATCCATGGAAGTGATGGTAATAGCTCAGTGGAAAAAATGCGTATTTGAAGATTTCACTTTGGTACTCTTGGATGTGGTTTTTTTATGTTTCCATCTAGTAAACAGTAAGAGGAGTTAGATACTTGATAAATTAGAAACTGCATATATTAGTTTTGGCACCAAGTGTGTGTGTGTGGGAAGTCTGTGCAGGGGGGAAAGGTCTTGTTGCTATATTCACGACAGACATAAAATACCTCCATAAGATCAATAGAAGATGCCTGAAAGTAACATGAATATTTGCGATCCGGCTTTGGCAGTATATCCCGAGATGACTGATGTTCCATCAAGGCATTTCCACTCAGATTCATTTACAATGTTCTCCCTTCTAAGGATGCAGTATCTTGGCTGTAGGTTATTGTATGAGAACCATTAGAAAACATGAAGTTCTTTGTGGCTTGGTCCCTAAACTTGCCTAGTACTGAGGCAGCGTTGTTCCCACAGCCATAGTCCAATGTTTCCATAATGATAGGATCCCTCAGCCACACTGGATGTAGTCAGGGAGAGCAGGTTGTGCTTAGCTGCAATAATAAAGGTTTATGGAGATTCAGAAGAAGAAAGCATGGAGCAAGCCAACGATCATTTTTGTCACTTGACAATAGGATCTCACAGCTTTTCTTTGAAAATTTTGTCCGTTTCTTCTCATTGATTTTTGTTTTACTGCTAAGTTTCATCTCTTAGAGGCTTTCTCAACTCTTGCTGATAATTATTCTTTTACTCTTTCCCACCCCCAGCAGTGGTCAGTGGTATCAGCTGATACCCTTCCTCATGGTATAAGATAATCCTACAGGAAGATCTGTCTCGCCCGTAACTGCCAGTCCTAGAGCTACTCTGTTTTACCCATTGAGTCCGGGATGCCACACGAGTGCATTGCTGCATCTGAGCGTTGCGGCCCAGGATGACTTAGTGAACACATAGGAAGGAAATTTGGCCTAGTAACTGATAAGAAGAGCAGGCAACAATGATTTCACTCTTGCAGTCTATGCTTGTTTCTACCTGAAAGAGCTTTGTCACAAAGGCAGATGAGATAGGATTCCACTCCTTTTTCCTTCCTGAGGAACGCTCTGCTGAAGCTAGCCTGGCAGAAAGCCAGTGCAAAAGATCAATCTTTGATTTATTTTTCTTTAAAGAAAAATGTAAAAAAAAAACCCCAGTCTATAAAAAGCAGCACTTTAGAAAATCGTTAAACTTGGTGTAGTTTTTGTGGTGTTTTAAAAGTCAGTGTCTGTCTGACAGCAATAGGATATTGAGTGAGATGGACCCTTAGTCTGACTCAGTATGGCTATCCATCAATAAGAATGTGATCCACGCTTCTTTGAAAGCCCCACGGCCACTTACGTTCTTTAGACCCAAGATTGTAGAGCACCCATTATACCCAGTAAACCTTGAACACGTCCCCAGATATGACTGCACCCGAAGCGAGCCTTGCCTCCAGCCCAGTGCCTTGGGCAGGTGACTCCTGACTACACCGTGTACGGCTGCGCAGTGGGTACTGAACGACACCGTCCTTTTCTCCTGAAATGAGAGGGGATTGTTCCATCTACTGGCATCAACCAGGACACCTTCTGTCACTGGGGACATTTCCACCACTGAGTACTTTTAAGTGTACATGAAATAGGTATCTGCCATCAAAACGAGTTACAGTTTCTCTTGCCTCAGAGGGATGAACTAGCTATCTCTTAAGGAACTTTTGTTATATTTGTTTATTATATTTTTATCTTTGTTTATTGTATTTTATTTATATTTTGCATAAAACGACAACAGCTACTAAGTAATGTTTCTGGACAAAATGTAACATATGCATACGCATGTCATTTATTAACACTATATCATTTACAAGGAGCACTATCTGTTTCACATACTTCTTGGCCCATTTCTACACATACATGTTTTGTGTCATGTAGGTCACTGAATGCAAAGCATTGAGTTCATTGTTTCATTACTGTGTAAATCCCCAGAGTTCACACAGTGTGTATGGACTTTCCTCTCTATTTTGAGTGATAAGTGTATAATTTGTCCAGAATTTTCTTTCATCCTCTGTCTTTTCTGTTCCAGTGCAATCTTTCGTAATCTCAACACGTTATACCAGAACTTCTTTTGCTTGCTGGGGCTGGGGTGCTTCTTTACCTTGCTGCTACAGCCATTCTCAAGCCTTCTTCTCAGATTCTGGATACCTGAAATCCTTACTGCTTCTTTGCTCGAATTCTGTAATACTGGCCTCTTATATATTATATAGTAAGTATTTTGAGGAGCTAGGTCCTTTTTAGCAATATTATTGTCTGATGATGAGAAAGTAGTGAAAATCCAGAGGACTGGATAAAATTTTTCTTCTGGACTTTTGTGCAGCTGCTGCCTGATGTTGAGCAAGTTGCTTCCCTCTCTGTTGTGCAGTCTGTAAAGTGGGGCAAGATTACCCTCATCTTTGACAATTCTAAAAATAAGAAGTGTTCTTGATTTTGCTATTATTTAGGCATCCTAGGCAAAAATAGTAGAACTTTCCTCTTTTCCACATAAATGATTCAGCGTAGGAAAGGCCCTAAATAAAGATCTATCGTCAAGAGAATGAAACATGAGAGAAGGGGTGCCTGTTTTACTCTTTTACCAGAAAAGTTGCCTGAGAGCTTAATCAGATCAAAAGCACCGCTCAAAAGCACGGCTCAGTCGGGAGGAAGCTCCGTTGGTGAGAACATAGAGGAGCAAACAAGGGAAAGCGCAGTCGGGGTTTGCTCCAAACCACGAGCATCTGGGCTTGATTCTAAACCCAGAACTTTCAATGCTGAAAGCTCAAGTGATGCACATAGTTGTCTCATCATGTGTAATGGAAGTCTGTACGCGAACAGAGTTCTTTCCAGTAGTGCGAGCTGAGGTAGGTTCTCTGCTCGTTTTTTCTCTCACTCGTGAACTTCACGGGAAGAATTCAATGAAGAAACGAGGTCATCTTCTCTCCCAACAACTTGTTCGTCCTTTGACTTCTCAGTTACGCTTCACAACTTGTCAGCAAAACCAGCTTTTTTTTATAGCTTGTTTGGAGCCACTACTGCCTCATCTCTTCCGTGCCCCCCATTTCCCCATCTCCTTCACCGCTGCGTTAGAATGTTGAATGCACTGAGTGAGGTGACGAGCACAACTTGCTGCCCAAGATCAACTCATCCTGTAATTATCACATTTTGAGGCCTTTTTTATATGAATTAATAATTTGCCCATATCTTAAGTATTATCATCATCTCTTGAAATATTTTTTTTCTTTTACAACAAAAAGGTTTTTAGATTTGAGTTTCACAACATTTGAGTTTTCCCCTGCAATTAAAAAAAGCCCTGATACTTATTAAAACATTGTCAAAATTGTGCTCGTACTTCCTATAAGTAACGTCAAACAAGGCTAGCCCATTGCTCTGGATTGGCTTACTGGCAGCCTTTAAAAAAACCAAAACATAACAATAACAAAAAAGTAGAGTGAGAGAAAGGAAAAATAGAAAGGGAGAAAACCCAACTTATTTGTTTTATTATTCTTTTCATTAAGAATTGGATAATATGGTTAGGTTATTTTCCTGTCCCTACACATAAAAATGAGATAGGTAAGTAATAACGTAGTACTATCATATGTACTGACTTTAATCTTCTTTTTAAACCATGAAAAATAGTATTAAATGTCTTATAAAAATTAAAATGCAGAAGTAAAAAGATCACTGCAGAGCATTCAATGATATCACAAGCAGTTACGCAGATTTAAAATTTGCAAGAGCAAGATGCATTTTAATTAAAGCAAAACTCTCTGTAAAAAGGAGGGACTGCAAAGCTGAAACAGGCTGTAAAAATATTGCGTAAAACATTGAGATCTTACACGACTCGCAACTACTACACTCCGTTTTTTTTCCTTCCGTTTGCATTTTCCTTTCCTCCACCTGGGGCACCCACACCCCCCATCCCCTCAGTCTCCCCGTTGC
>VYXH01011826.1:282224-352482 GCA_013397275.1 Burhinus bistriatus | reverse complement strand
CCGCCCCCCCAGCCATCTCCAAGGCACCTCGCTCCGTTTCGCTCGTCTCTGCTCCGCCTTGCCTTGTTTCCTTGTCTAGGTCATTGGGACCACCATGAGACAAATAATAATAGTGACTCTTAAGTATTTAAAAATTCCTATTTGCCATACCGTTTCAAAAGCGAGACCAAGGAGACGGGTGCACATCGCAACATGAAGTACAGGAGACACGTTTAGAAGCAGCACGGCTGGTACCCATCTCAGAGGTTGTCTGGTTTGTATCAGTAAGAGTTTTACAGATTATTAAAACTTAGTTAGAATTTCTGCGTGTGTCATTTACACGCGGTAAACCTACCTACAGGCAATTCTGTCACCTAGTAAAGAGTGAGATTTTTCATTCTGTTCATAATTAATACTCCACAGAAACTACCTTTGTAGTTCCTACCGCTGTACCATGGAAGCCCTTCTTGCCGTTCATCACTGTGTCCTCGCTTGCCGGGCAAAACGTTGAAACATTTGCCATAGTTTGAGGGGTAAAAATGCTACCCGTTGAAGATTGTTTCCTGACCCTTCGTCTGGTCGCACCGTAGAGTCACCCCAGCACGTGAGCAGGCGCCGAGCGGCGGCTGGACCGCAGGCAGCCCTGCAGCAGCGGGACTCCCGTGCAGAAGGCTGACCCCCGTACTGCTGCGCTGGCTGAAGCTGCCGCACCCTGAGCTGGCAAGCAGAGTGCCAGAGGTTAAAAATGTATGAATCGGCATAGCGCTATCATTAAACTGTTCAAAGAAAACAGCCTCAAAATGTTTTGAGACCACAAAACAACTGTTTTGGCTGCACTGTTAGAATAAGATGTGTATAGACCCAACAAGATTCAGTAGTGTTGTGTTTTGTACGAGTTAAAAATTTGCATGGTACACCAAGCATAAACGTTAGAGGTTAGTAATGCCTCATAATAGTAGGCAAAATGCTTATTGTTTACCAATTTATATCCTATTTGAGACATGACCCCCCAAAATTCTTATTATTTCTCCTAAGCCACTGACGTGCTGCCTACCACTGCACTAAAAGTACTGGAGAGTCTGTTCTGCGCGAATGAGAGATCAGTATAAAACAGTAAATAAGAACAAAAACCTCAGCTGCTCTTATAAAAGTGTTGGCTATTTCAAAGTAGCTGTTCTTCAGGTGCGGGGGAAAGGTCTAACACCCACTGCATCCCCTCCGTAGTATTTCTCACTGGTTATTTACACAGTCTCGGTTCTTAAAGATATATTTACCTGTGGTTTTTTCCCCGCTGTATATGCTGTAAATCAGTGCTGTCCTACCTGTGATCCACTTCACTGTGACAGGTCTGTTTACACCACGTTTTTTTATTAATAGCTGTTTCTATATTTTTTTCGCTGGTTGAAAGATGTGATCCTGGGTTTATAGCTGTGTAAAAAGAGGAAAAGGTAGTAAGTGAGGAGGGCTTGGAGCCGGACAGCTGTTGGAGGGGCAGAAGGGGGCGAGCGAGAAGGCGTGGAGAAATGGAGTTAGATGTGTCCGGTAGGAGAGGCCATCCTGTCGACACGTGGCTTCCAAGGTGAGGTCCCTGCAATGTGTTGACTTTTAAGGGTGGTTTCCAAGCTTCCGGAACAGTTTTAGTTGGTGGGGACTAAAGGGGAGCAAACAGAACGCTTTTGAACGGGATCAAAAGAAAACTGGTTTGAACAGAAGAGCTCCTGGGACCGCTGCAGGACTGCAAGGAAGAAATCATCAAATCACAGAATGGTTTGGGTTGGAAGGGACCTTGAAGATCATCCAGTTCCAACCCCCCTGCCATGGGCAGGGACACCTCCCACCAGACCAGGTTGCTCCAAGCCCCGTCCAACCTGGCCTTGAACACCTCCAGGGATGGGGCAGCCACAGCTTCTCTGGGCAACCTGGGCCAGGGTCTCTCCACCCTCAGAGTGAAAAATTTCCTTCTAATATCTAATCGAAACCTGCCCTCTTTCCGTTTAAACCGTTCCCCCTTGTCCTATCACTACATGCCCTTGTAACGAGTCCCTCTCCAGCTTTCTTGTAGGTGCCCTTCAGATAAGTCAGAAAGCGGAGATGTTTCGTTTGAAAATGGGTTTGACTGCACATTTCAGCGTGGGGATGTTGCTCAGAACTGGCTTGCTTTTTCACTCCATTTGACGAGAGCCGCCTGGTGACTCTAAAACTGAAAGGTCGCTATTGTTAACTCCACATTTTTAGAGGAAAAATATTTTAGTTAGATGTAGTTTTCAGTATTACCATATGTATCGCTAATCTGCCGTGTCCCCTGTGTTCCCTTTGGCTGGGGTTTGGACAGGAAGAGGAGGAAAGGCGCGGAGACAGTTGCTCTCTGTTCTCACGTGGACCTCTTGAATCCAATGGACGAACAGCAAAACTGGAGACAGCAGGCTCAAGCCTGCGTGTTCCTGGGCCTCGTCCAGTCCTTTACACCCTTGCAAAAGCTCCGTGAAGCATAAGCATACCGATCTTTGCAGCGTGCCAGCTTGCCACCCAGTTCTCGCAGAGTGCGTTGCAAGGAGCGGTTGTCCTTCGGGCAGCCAGAGCACAGCGTGCTGTGACTCTCTTCCCGTAAATAGTAGGAGTGTGCCCATGATTTTTTCTGCAGCCTGTAAGAGCGCGTTAGATTGTTTGCCATTTTAAATAACGTTTTTAGTGGCAACGTGTATGTTGTGACCCAGAAGTTAGTTTAATTAGCCTTAGCCAGCAGGTTCATCCGAAACTAAAATTACGGCATGATCCAATACACTTAAATTAAACAGAATAAGTGCGTAAAAATGGCTTTATAATCAAATAATTAATTGAAGACTCTCGGGGACATTTATGAAGTGAGATAGGTGCGGAGAGAGCACAGGCAAACGCCAGAGAGGAGCCTGTAAGCAGCTCTCCAAAGGGTTTTTCGTGAGCTTGCCGTTGACTCAAAGTAAACGGGGCGATTACCTGGGGAAGCGTTTATTTTGAGAGCGTACCGAGGCGGAGGGGATCTGCTAAATAAACTGGGCTGCAGCGAGTCGGCGGCAGGCATTGACAGTACGCTTTCATGACTTCAAAGCCGTGGCGCAAAGCTCCGTAACTGCTGTCCCCGTGAACCCAAACCTGTTTGTCCGTGCCCAGACCGTCACAGGCGTAAGGCGCTTGGGCACAGCCGCGCTGCCTGGAAGGCACTGGGCAGAGCAAAGGTTCAAAGATGACGCAATCCCAGCCACTAAATACCAGGAGTCAGTTGTCAAGTTGCAGATTGTTGGCTTATTTTTCTTGGGACGCTTTTAATTGTAGGTTGCAAAGAAATTAATTGGGTTGGTGTGGAAGGCAAAAATAGTTGAACTTTGACAAAGTTTCTTCAAATGCTTTAGAACCGTAAGAAAATTTTTTTCTGAAACAGAATGAAGAGCAAGTGTTTTGTGAACTCGCTAACAGTGGGTATCACACATCTGCTTACGGTACGTTGCCAGCTTCTTACCACTGTCAGGTAGGCTTATTGCTTTGTGTTTGAAATACCAACCCAGCTCAATCTAATGGTGCATTATCCATCAGGCTTAACTGAATATTTGTAAAGAGAAAAGCTGACCTAGGCACAGAGAAAAAAAAAATTGCCATTCATTTTTAATTATTAAGACAGAGTAAAGCAATTTTTTGTTTGTTTACAAGTATTAATATTAATATGTCCTTCTGGAATTTGCTTAGTACAATTTAATTAGAAAAATATAGTAATTCTTAAACAGAAAACCTTTTAAGTTCCGTAAATAAAATAATTGCATTAATGGGTAACTGAATTAATTACACTTTCCTGTGAAGTAAGTACTGCTAAAAGAGAGGAAGTTTAGACATCTTAGTTATATTCTTGGCTCTATCAGCTTTCATGCCTAATTTTGGCACGTTCCGCTTGTCTGTTCATCATTCCTTTCCTCATCTAGAAATCATCAGCGTCCCTAATCTCCAGCCATGCTGTCAGGAGTAATTCACTAATGCCCATAAAAGCAAAATGACCTAAAAATAAATAAATAACCAAAATCGTTTTGACCTGGATTTCCCTAAGCCATTTACAACCCGGCTGCCTAAACGCTGGTGCCAGCATAAAAAGAACCAGCTGGAGTGGCAGGGCGAGAGGGTGGGCAAACGGCTGCTTTGGGAACTACCGGCTGGAAGGGTCCATGAAGCTCCAGCCTCACGGGGGCTCCGGGCCCCTGGATGCACGCAGAGGAGTGCAGCCGTGCCGGTCCCGCCCGCCCGGTTCTCGCTGACGTTGGAAGGAAAGCTCACCGTGACCTCAAACCACCCGGGGTTTAACTCACCTGGAAGGATGTAATTGCCTAAGCTGTTCCCTGTCACAACTCTCTAACTCAAGCTAAAGGATGCTTAGTAGCATACAAACCCTGCACAAGTACCAATCATTTTCCGGATTTGGAAGCTTTTTACCTTATCCAGTTCAGTTTTGAGTATTTCTAGCGTGGCAATTCCACAACCTGTGTGGTCAAGTGTTTAATCCATGAAAAACTGCTTTGACAGAAACAACGTGGGTAGTCACGCAGGAGATTTAGATGTCTTGATAAATAAGGGGATAAAGCTTTCCTGTGTTATCATATCAGTGATTTTAGAGAAGTGCTTCAGGTCATTTGCACACAGTCTGACTTGGTCCCTTTCCTCACCCCGGTTTGGAAATAACACTTTTTCCAGGGCTGCTGGCTTTGCCGGCAGATTGCCACCCGTGGGGTACGGCAGTGCTCGGTGGTTACCGTTGGGGAAAGCCGGGGTCGGTTTCATGGAATTAATTCTGTAACGGGGTCACTTTACTGAGAGCCTGCAATACCTCTAAAAATAGTAGTGTAGTAACAGCTCATTTGCTAGAAAAAACACCTAAACGCTACAGTGAATTTCTTGTAGTAAAACATGCAGGATTTGGAAGAGACGAACAGTACAAAAGGCATTTAATTAGATGGAAATTTAAAGTTAATTTAACTAGTGTTTCTTCATCAACTCATTGAATATTGCACATTGAATTGCTTCTGTTAATGTGCCCTTTCTTTCCTTTCTGTCCATTGAATCAAAATGGATTGGAGGTCTGCCTTTGCTTCTGAAACGTTCCAAGGGAAATCCTTCCCGTGGTGAACCTTCATGCCCACGTATCGCAAGCAGAATTGTCATTTAGCTTCTCTGTCCCTCTGCAGTGTCCTGAGGTGTGGCCAGGCGCCTGTCGGGGAGTTGGAGGAGAGCCGGGGTCGCTGCCG
The DNA here is from genome assembly GCA_013397275.1 of Burhinus bistriatus. Lineage (NCBI taxonomy): Eukaryota > Metazoa > Chordata > Aves > Charadriiformes > Burhinidae > Burhinus > Burhinus bistriatus. The sequence continues at coordinate 347,245 of VYXH01011826.1, read as the reverse complement.
TGTGCCGGTGGCGCTGGGGGAGCAGTGGGACGGGAATCCGGCGCTCCCCGCTGGCTGGGCGCTCAGCCGCTTCCACCTTACCTCCCGCTGCGGACCGCGGAGCACCTGGAGGCGGGACGACAAGGGGTTAGTACTCGGCGCTGTCATATCGACTCCCTGGCACGGTTTCCGAAAGCTCTCTGAAATATTCAGTATTTCTGTGGGCTGAAATGGGAGTTGTAAAGATGCATAACAGCTGTTGGCTCTGCTTCCGGGCTCCGTTAAGATACATTGCTTTTTCTGTACCATTTTGTACAGAATATGTGCAGTATTGTCTTTTTATGGAGGGTGAAAACTAGTCTCGCGTTTTGTACTCTTTTGGACGGGGAAATCGTGTCTACTTTTGTAGGTAGTTATTGAAAAAGTAATTACAGTCTCCCTTAATAGAAAAAAATCATTCTAATTGTGTACCCACATGTCATAGCTGAAGAAGCTGTAACCAGTTTCATCCTGAGATAGGAGGATTTTGAAAGAGAAGGGGAATAAATATAATGGATTGTGCTTCTTATTTTTGTTCATGTGTAGATGCATTCAGAAGATCAAGAAAGAAGATTTTTACAGGATTGTGTGCAGCTGATAGTGTTTTCCATTTCCTGATTCTGAGTTTGATTACATGTAATCTAAACTTGATTACATGTGGGAAAATTGATTTTTGTCTTATAAATTGTGGAATTGACACCATTTTGTAGTAAGCGGGGCAGAAACCCCAACATCATTGGGAAGAATGGCAAAAGATCTACTGGTGTAGCGGGCTGTTCTCATTTGTCTTACGAAGTGATACCTGAAGTATTGGTGGCAAGGGCCGTAGTTGTAAGCTAAACAGTACCGGGCACGTCTGTGAGCACTTAAACTCAGTGATCTAGGTGGCTGAACGTTTTGAATTCGTAGAAGGGTTCCCGGTGCAGCCTTAGCCTGCGCCAATCAATGGTACAAAACAGTTCCCAGGCACAGTTTGGGAGACAGCAGGGACTAGGACTATCCCTGTTACACGATTTGGGGGTTGGTGAGGTTGTTTTGGAGGTTCAGAGAGGTTGACAGTGCGGTTGTCACCAATCATCAGCTGGCCTGAGGGCAAACCTTGGCAGCGAGTATTTCATTAGTGAGCTCTGTGTCATGTTGACCCTCGCTTCCCAGGGCACCCGCTTACTCCTACCGGCTGGCAGAGCTCCTTTACACCACGGCAGTACCGTACCAAACCAACAGACATTCGCAGGTGCCTCAAGCTCTACCTGAGGCCATGCTTTCAGCTTTGAAGTGAAGAAGGCAGATGTGGATCTGCTCTTGACCTTGAACCACCCCTCTTACGCAGTCAGCTGGGGCTAGCTTCCCATGCCAGATTTCTACAGCGTAAGAGTCAGAATAACTCTGCGGGTGACCAAAAAACAGGGAGGGAAGATCAGGGAAAAACCTTAACAGGAGGTACACGAACCATAGTCTGTGGGAGGAATATGTATGAACTTCCACGGCTCCAGCTTGTTTCTTTGTCAGCTCTGTCCCTCCATGACCGTGGACTCAAATGCAGATTCCCTGCTGAAAAGCGTAAGAATCGTAGCGTAATTCTGATCATGTGCGTAGCAGCATGTAGGGAAAGCCACAGAAAATAGCATGCTTATGTGAGACATCCTGATATCCATAGAATCATAGAATCGTTTTGGTTGGAAAAGAGGTTTAAGATCATTTGCCGTGAAGCCCCACTCCCTTGCAGATATACCTGCACGGGAGGGGTCCCTCAGCGAGTGATCTGTATTACGCAAACGGTGGGAACCATCTCTTCTGGTCCTAAAACTACCACTTTGATTTAGCCGAATGTGAGCTTTTCTGCAGCCCTTTCACTAAGATATTGGAACATCTGAAAGTTATTAATGCATTCACACAGCCTCTTAATCAAATAGAATTAAATATAAACAGTTCAGGTTTCAAAAGCAGGAATTAAGCAGCAGAGATCACATGATTTATTGCAAGTGAGAGAATCTGCAGCAAATCCAAAAGCAGAACGCAGCACACGCTACTGTGAGGTCAGTAGACAGGTGTACAGACACACATACACTATCAACCAATTTTCTAGTCCGGAAGGATGGCTAATATTTAATAAGCTTGCAGCTGTGCCACTGGTAGCTGAAGTTAGCTGAACTCTTTGTAGCTGTAACGGGTACAGGTATCTCTGTTCCTTCTTGTATCCGTGTGGTGTGATGGGTCCGTGCAGTCAAATCCAGCGGTGTGTCTGTTCCCTCCCACTCTAAGGTATGAACCCATCGCCAGCCACGGACAGCAGGATGGGAAGGGTCCTCGTGAAACCAGCTGGTCTGTCTCCCACTTCAAGATAGGGTCTCTGTGTGCTTGTCCCTGCTGACAGATTTTTGTCTAGCTTGCCACTGTGGTGCTCCCAGAATCACCTAGACTTGCTTATTCCTCTGCTCGCTTCCCATTTCATTCATGTGTCCAGGCTGAATCTCCTCTGTTGCAGCTTAAAACCATTACTTCTTTTCTTACATGCCATGGGTAAAAGGCAAGATCATTCTCTTCCATTTTTAGTTCAGATTTCTTCAGTCGTTCCTCGTGTTTTCCAGGCCCCTGGTCATTCTCACTGCTGTCTTCTGGAGCCGCCCCAGTTGGCAGAAACTGGTCACAATGAGTGGTCCCCGAAACCGGGCACAGCATTTCACCTCAGGCTGTGTCAGTGCTGAAGGCAGCTCATGGATTTCTTCTCCCTCTTTTGAAGACTCATGTTTACGTGAGCCTTATATGTTTATGTTTTTTTCCCAGTATAATGATTGCCTTTTTCATAACTTGACCTTACTGACTCGTGTTCAGCTTCTGATCTACTGTAAATCAGAGAACTGTTTTGAGGAACTACGAGATGAAGGAAACTGCTTCCCATCCAGCCGTTGTACAACTGCTTATTTGTCCCTGAATGTTGGAGGCTTCCCCTGGTGAATGAAATCCCTTTTCTTCAGTTTGTCTCTCCAGTTTTACCAGGCCATTTTGAATTCTAATCCCTTAATCTCATATCTTTTAGCATTTTTCTGCTCCTTGTTATCTGGAAACTTAACTGATATGCTATTTAATAAAAGTTGTGCTGTTTCCCAAATCATTGATGGAAAAAACTGAGCAAATTCAGGACAGATTGTGGCAAATCCATGTGTGATACCTCCTCCTATTTTATGAAGTTAATGATTGACAATGAAGAAAAAAATAAATGAAGTTATACTATTTGTCATCTTCAATGGCTGAGAAAAAAAAGACAGTATGCAAAATGAGATTCACATTAGTAAAAGGTACATGTTTCAAGTTCAACTCATTTAACCTCCTTTAACTTAGACAGAATGTTCTGAATTAATTTAAAAGGTGTGGTGGGAATGAATGTCAAGAATCTGGCTCTAAAACTCCAGTTTTGTTAGTTAAATGTTCTTACATAGCTCGAGTTTGTCATCCTTCCCAACAGGAGGACAATTTCATTTTGCAACTTTTCATCCCATTTCCTTTCTGAGGCCTGATTTTAGGCTGGAGGAGCGGTACCTTGAAAACTGGGGGAAAACAGGGAAGTAGCGTGACACCTTTCTGATCTCTGGCATCAGGAACCACGTACAGACCATCAAGTCGTCTGGAAACATTAAAGCTGCACAGAGGAGCTTGAAGAGGGTAAAGGTACAGTTCTGTTAGTCAGTCTAATGGAAAATCTCATCTCCTCTGTTAATCAGTTTTTCTTCTGTTACTTTTAGTATGTTCCAGTATTATCCTGGAATCACTTATGGTCAAGGAAACACCTCATTAATTTCTCGTATTAAAAGCAAGCAAATTATACTAGCTAGAACAGGAGAAAAATAACCTCGGTTACGAGAAGAAGCAGATAAACTCCGGAGGTATTTGTTCCTTCAGTCCCGGACTCCGTTAACGGTGAAGGCCGGTTATCGCCGCGTTACCTGGGCAGCCTGTGACAGGCACCGGGCGGCTCAGTCCTTCCTCTGACAGACTTGCTGAGCTCCTCTTTCTGTCACTCCTCCTCAGGCAGGACAAACTGCCTGGGAGAGTGGGGACGTGACGGTAATGCTTTTTCCTTTGGCCAGCAGCTGCCAGATACCATGGAATATCAGGTTGCATTCCCTTCCTGAGGCTGTGGGGAAGCAGCTGAGGACAACAAATTCTGTCACATATTCGCAGCCTCATAAATATTGAAATCCCTGATTTTCGCTGTAAAGACAGCGACTGTATTTTCATACCCATAAATAGAGCTGTGAGTACACTCACCAGAAGCTTTATCTGATTGCTGTCTTTAACACATATCTGGGGGAAAAAAAAAGGAAAGAGCCATAAGAATCCAGCATTAAAAGGTAGTAGTTAAAATGCCTTTTGGTATTTATATAGAATCATTGAATCACAGAATGGTTTGGGTTGGAAGGGACCTTGAAGACCATCCAGTTCCACCCCCCTGCCCTGGGCAGGGACACCTCCCACTAGACCAGGTTGCTCCAAGCCCCGTCCAACCTGGCCTTGAACACCTCCAGGGATGGGGCAGCCACAGCTTCTCTGGGCAACCTGGGCCAGGGTCTCACCACCCTCACAGTCAACGATTTCTTCCTGGTATCTAATCTAAATCTCCCCTCTTTCAGTTTAAAACCATCACCCCTCGTCCTGTGGCTCCACTCCCTGATCCAGAGTCCCTCCCCAGCTTTCCTGGAGCCCCTTGAGGGACTGGAAGGGCCTGTAAGGTCTCCCTGGAGCCTTCTCTTCTCCAGGCTGAACACCCCCAACTCTCTCAGCCTGGCCTCACAGCAGAGGGGCTCCAGCCCTTGCGGCATCTTTGTGGCCTCCTCTGGACTTGCTCCAACAGGTCCATGTTCTTCTGATGTTGGGGGCCCCAGAGCTGGACATAGAGAGAATTATGAAATGGCACTCTCGGGCACAGAATATCTTGCTGCTCTTCTCCCCTGCAGTGGGTGGGATGTGGCGAGCTCCAGCATAACCATGGTGGGAGCAGCTTTGCCATCAGAAGCCAGCGCAGCTTCCCCAGCAGCAGAGCAGCTGTGTGTGGGGCTTGCGTATGGCAGGGAGGCCTTGGGTTTTCTCAGTGGCTCGTGTGGAATGCAGAAGACCACTGTTCTGGTCTGCAAATTAGAGTTTTCTAATGCAAAAACTTGCCCAATGAGAGGTCTGCTAAAACTGGAAAGAATTGGGAGATTACAGACCAAGGGGATTGTCCTGCCCTGCTGAGCACGTGAAAAGAGTGTGTATCAGCTCCCGAATCACCGCTTGCTGCCTACAGTGTTTTTCTGTGGTAAACTGGAAGAAGCTGAAGCTGTTTTTTCTCTGGTGACTTAGAAAGGTTTGCTTTTTGCTTTCAGTTAAATTACAGCAATTGCAAAATCTCTTATTCAGCCTTCTGGGAAGATAAACAGCTTTAAATCTTAAATCTGTAAACCTTTACAGATGTTTTTAGGCTGACCAAGCACAAAGCAAATCACCGGTGCTTGAGTAGTTGTCACCTGGTCACCAACAACAGGCAGCCAAGAGCCGAGCTAGAAGCGCTTCCAGAATTTGCAAAGTTTCAGACATGTGGAGATGTTTGAAGAGGTCATGAGATGTCTTAGACATCTGCACTAAAGGAAGTGGCAAGTCTTCATGTACATAAAAATGTGCTTTGTAGAGGAAAAGACCATCTCACATTCACAATGGACAGGATAGGACAGAATGGGCCTGCAGCAAGGTACGTTAACGTTAGACTGTGGCAAAAACTTTCTTGCTGTAGGAGACATAAAGCGCTGGAGTCGATGGCTAGGGAAAGTGAAGATATCTTTATTCATTAAACAACATTGGACAAAAATACATCAGGAATTGTGTCCGTATTAGGTATCCCACCTTGGGTAGTAGGGAGAGACTTGTAATCTTGCAAGCAGAAGTACCTCACTTAGACGTTCAGTGCTAGTGCACGGCTGCTGAAATAGGGTGTCTGATCCTGGCGTTTGTGATTCAGGAAAGACAGTGATAAAAACTGAAAGCGTTTAGAGGAAAGCCATAAAAACATGCGTTATACAGGAGGAGCACAGTCTATGTAAATTGACAATGCAAATTTTAGTTCTCTATTGGTGTCTACACAAAAATAGAAATGTGATACTAGAACCTTAGGTCTGTGAAACAAAGATAGAATCCAACAGCTGGAAATTCAACATAACAAGAACTCTGCCGGAATCACCTCCCTGGCAATGTTTAAATCAAGTTTGTATATTCTTCTTTAAAGACAGAACAAAACCACCCCGGTAGGAATTAACTGATGTACAAACTATTGGCAGATTAGACCAGACAATAGCTCTGGGTTTCTGTTGGAAGAGCTGTTGTCTAAGTGGTGACAGAATCCCACCCTTCATGGGTTCAAGGAAAAAAAAATATAGGAGATGGAATTTTTTCACAACTATGGTAAGCATAGCAATAGGAAGCGGTTCTATTGCGTTGGGAAGGAAGGAGTAGAAAGGAAGTAAGAAAGCACGGTCATATATTTACACCAGTCCAGAAAAGCTTCATTGTACGCGTGCTTCAAGCCAGTTGCAGGGGATGCAGAAGGAAATTGTTTGGGTTTTGTTTTTCTTTTTAAACTTAGTGTCTATTCTAATGCACACAGTAATCTAATTAGTTCTAATGAAATAAATTATTAAAAAACAGAGAAAAGCAAGAAGCAATAGAGATAAAGGGGTTTTTTTCCCAGTAAATATAAGAGGGTTCAGGGACAACTGGCTCATAGGTTACTGAATCTTTATATCAAGTCAGTTCAACAATCCCTTATCCATCAAACAGGACTTCTGTGTTTATCAGCTTGGGAAAGGAATGTGTTAAAATTAATACATATGTAGTTATAATTATCTAATCTATATAAATAATATCTATATTAAAATAATTAAATATCAGTTTATGTGCTAGACCATTTCATGATATAATACAGTCATCACTTGGTTTTTAATATTATCTGTGGATTGCACACACCCTCTTTCTTTCTTTTTAAAGTCACCTCAAGCCTAAGCACAAAGGACAGGATGAAGTCAAAAAGTATTATCTAAGTCTTTCTAGACTTCAAACTCACAATTTTTCTATGTTCTTTCTAAGACTGATCTTTTACATACGCTGCTTTTATAGCTTCCCTGGAAAAGTGTTCCACGTTTTTATTGTTTGTTTTGGGGGAGGGAGGGAGCTAGCTTGTGTTTCTGCTGAAAGCTTTCTGACATGAAGCTACAACTCTTGAAAGCTCAGCCTATGGCTTGCTCTTCGGAATGTAACATCTTAGTTACTGTGTGTATTGAGAGACAAATTCTGCTAATAGAGGATTTGCTCTGGGTGACAGCAGCTGATTCATCAACCTGAGGTGTTTTGATTTTCTTCATTTTCTTTTTATGAAAGAGCTTATCTTAAATCTTGCAAAATGCAGACTTTCAGACAATGCTTAAAAAGTAGAAAAATTTAAATACATTATTTATTAATGTGACTTCATAAAGTTTGGGGTTTTTTCCTCTGTGAAGTAGCGAGCAGATATATAGGATGTTATTGGAAACTACCTTGGAAGTGATACACTAACATAATGACTTCGCAGAGTTGAGGATATCTGTGCCCAAGTTAGCTATTTAGAAAGCTTTAGTGACCAAAGTATTTTAGGTCCACTTAGATTAATGTTTCACCATAATTTTAGTAGCTTTGCTATGTTGTACAAACTTAAAGTCTAGGAGTTCTCTCAGTGATTGCAATGGGGAGCACTAAGAACTAAATCATAAATATCTTTCTATTGGACACGTACTGTATGGGTTGTTGAGAAAGGTACCCACTGTGAAATAAATTGATTATTACAAGTATTAAAGTGGTTGGGGGACGCTGATGTATGAGCCGTATATCAAGCTTGGAGTGCTTAGCCTTATCAATGTCATTTGGAAAAATGTTCAACCAAGAAAGAATACAGATCTTGAACAAACAGATGTCTTTTATTATCTTTGCAAGCTATGCAAGAGCAATTTTAAGCTGTCACAAGCAGTTTTACATGTGTTTATCATATCCTTGTTTTGCTAAGCTTCGGGCACAAACCATGGAGACTGTATGAGCGCATGTGTGGTGTCACAGGAATGTCCAAGTTTGGAACCTGGATTTGCTGCACGTAGGGGTGAAGCGAGTTCGGAGGAACTTCTTTCCTTTGAGGGTGGCAGAGCACTGGCACAGGCTGCCCAGAGAGGTGGTGGAGTCTCTGACTCTGGAGACATTCCAAACCCGCCTGGACGCCGTCCTGTGCAACCTGCTCTGGGTGACCCTGCTGTGGCAGGGGGTTGGACTAGGTGATCTCCAGAGGTCCCTGCCGACCCCGGTGATTCTGTGACACCGTATGCGCCAGGCTCGGTGTCCCCGTCGTGCAGCGCTGTCAGGAGCGGACATGCAGTCTGTTTGAGAATCATCTGTGTTTGACGGCTCAGGACCAGCGTGGACCTGCTGCCGTCCAGCCATGCCTGGAAGCGGCAGTTCCCCATCACATCCTTGCCGTGGTGCACGGTAACTCCCCGTACGCAAGATCTGGCTCATCTGGTACGTTTGATAACATGATGGTGGCTGTATCCTGACTTGAAACGTATATATATGGTTTGAGAGCATGGAATATCGAACAATGTGTCAGGTATTGGTCAGGTCTACAGGTATGGAGGAGTCCACCAGACAGTTCCTCTGAAGCATGCTCTTCTGCTTTAGAATGACTCTTTTCTCTAGGTAAATGATGTTACTTGAGAGAGAGAGGGTTTTCCCAAGCCTGTAGTGCACTAGGACAGATGACCAGTAGGCTTAGTACAATATTTAAAAGAATCATAAACTGTAGATTATTCCAGGGCGTTTTGATGCTTGCTTATTGTGTTGTGTCCAGGCGGATGGGCAGTACGGTAACGGTCAGGCGTGCTGGCTGACGTGGCTGTGCGACTGGGGTCGGCTCTTCCCCGTGTTTCATTTTCCCCTCACACTGCCAGGATGTACCGGTGGGTGATAAATCCTTCCATTCGAATAGCCCTTGCATCGCTTCTTTTATGATCTATTGAACTATAAAAGGTCTTGCACATATTAGATGCTGAATCTCAATATTTTCTAGGTGCGAGCACACTCTTCTATCCTAGGCTGATATCTGCTGGGAAGATGATTTTCAACTTTAGCATCTGTGGAATTATCAACCCTTTTCCAGAAAGAATTCATCTGGGAAAAGATGGGTGTGAAACATTAAATTTTAAGGAGAATAAAATATTTTAAAATATTGCCAAAGAAAAATTTCCTGCATCACTATAATCCCTTCCCAGCCAGAGGTATACCTCATTTCTTTTCTGATGTATGAGGTTTTACAAGATCTCGCTTGATTTTCATCCAACGGTGTTGAAGTTCTGAATGATAAATCCAGCTTATTGGAGCAGTGAAGGACTTTCAGTGTAAATTACTCTGAAGATTCCCTGCCTGCATTTGAACCTCTCCTCCAGACCTAAATGAGCAGAAAGAACTAAAAGCAAGTGTGCTGCAGAAACAGTAATGGCAATTTCTTTGTTTCGTTCGAGCACAAATCAGAACAAATAAGCCTTTCTTTTATGTTCTCTGAAAAGAGAAATGGTTTCCCCTTAATATTGCGCTGCTGTTAGGGCTTTCTCTGGGTATTTTTGCAAAGTTGCAGAAGCACAAACTTTCAGTTCACTGCAACAACAGCGAAAAGTCTTTTACTCATTAAGTAACAAGGAATTATTATTAAAGGCTGAAGAAAGTGTGGAAACAGCTGTACAGATGATAGAACTCGCTGGGGCAGAGCTGACAGCAGACTGTGAGCCTCCGATTTTACCCTCACACAGCCACAACTTGCAAGCTAAAGATAATCCCTCAAAAAAACAGAGACATGGGGAGAGAAGAAAAAATTATTGAAAAATAACCTGTGTCTTATACAGCATGGCAGGCACTCAGAATGCTTCCCTGTCCCCATTCCTTTAACAAGCAAGTCTTTGGGAGCTTTTTTTGGGTCAGGCTACTGTAAAATTGTACCAGACTGCTTTGCACTGAATTTTCGCTTTGATTTGAGAAATGTGTGTCCTGTAATACACATTAGGGGAAAGTGAGCTGTGTTAAATTTGTAATTTATACCAACAAATTGAACAAAATTCAAAATGTTGCTGATCCATGTTTGCTGCAGTTAATCTACCTAGAGAGCATGGTTGGTATGGGAAAAGACACTTCCAGAGACTTTGTGGCACTTTCAGGGGATGTAGTGGCATTTGAGAAGTTTGTAGGTTCACCTTAATATGAAACGTTTTTAAGCTTTTTTTGGGGGAAAATCTCTGATTTTGGACTGACCTTTAGCGCCCTGTTCCTACTTCAGTGCCTGTCGCAGGATGGAAGTATCAGACACAGTTTTGATTTAGCAGCAGTTCAGTTTTATTAGCGATTTGAGGCAGATCAGGAGATTGAGTTTTAGCAGCACTTAATCATTAACTGACTTAAAGATTTGCAAAGTGATTTAACTAAATAACTAAACAGCGACTTGATTACAGATTCGAAGATGACGAGATTCACACTAACTTACTATAAAGTATCCCAAACCAATACGTATAGATATGAGAGCAAAGCACAGATTTCAGATTAATGTATGTACATATAAACAAAGCAGATGAGTGCGCGCACACACACACACACTCTTACACAAACACGCACACACCGCAGTTTAGAAGGGCTGAGATCGAAGATCTCTTGATATGACATGACTTGAGTCGGCGGGTACCCCTTCTAACTCTTACACGTGCACAGAAAATGGAAGAACATCCACATCCATAAAGCTAATGCATACAAACATGTAAGTGGGGAGGTGGAGGAAGGAGAGGCTAGCCTGGAGTTACATTTCCCTTCCGAGTTAGGGTAGATACTCACGATGCATCGGCATTCCTCAACGGGCGGTGACTGAGGCTCGAGAAGGATTATCTCACCCTGGTCTCTAGTCTTTGCGAGGTTTGCCTGAGACAGCGTCCCGACTCAGGGGAGGTGCTGGCCACAGCCCGCTGCCATCCGGAAGAGCTCAAAGGGTCTTCACTGGAACTGGTGCTTAGAGGAGCCGAGATCATTGACTTTTGTCAGGCATTTTTCCACTCTGGCCCAACTCGGACGATGGAATATTCCGCTGCTTTCCACCAGTTGTGCAAGCCCAAAACTTGCTAGATCTGCAAGTTCTGGTATCATCGTCCTTTGGGCCATGAGCCAGGTACAGATGTACTGGGCTGTCAGGGAGTGATATTCCCGAGCGACAGGGGAAGCAAGAGCCAGGCGCGTTCAGGGAGTGCCTCAAAGCTGTGGCCCTTTATCCTTTGCAATTCATGCCTGACATCTCCTCGGTTGGTATGCGGCCCCGGGATGGGGAATCACACCAAGAACCCAGTGGCCAAGGAGGGCCGGGGCGGGGGCTGCACCACCGCAGTGCCACCGTTTGAATCAAAGTCTGCTTGGAAAACAGGAAATTCTTAGAAGCAAGTCCTATAAAAAGACACATAGATGACAGCAGAAGTAAAGCCAACGGTCTTCTGCAGTACTCCTTGGTATGACGTAGTACACTATGTTACTAGTTCTGACGCTTTTCAGTAATACTGCAAACCTAAATTCTCGCTGTGAGTCCCCTGGCATGCCACTTTTGTCCCCACTCCCACCTTCTGCCCACTGATACAGTTCGTGAGCGAACTGAATTTTCGTGGTTCAGTTCTGGTGTAAGAACGTACGGCAACCAGCTTCAACCGAGTATGGCTCTGGGCGCTTCTGGGTGCTTTTGTCTTCAGTTACTATAATGTCGTTCGTTTTACTCTTGAGTTTAGTTACAGATTTTTGTTTATGAAGAGTAAGTCTTTTGAAATGAGATTAAAAATCGGACGACTTAAAAAGCTGTCTGTTTACTCAGTGTCAAAACTGCATGGAGCAGGAACGTGTGATGCCGTCTTACAGATGACCAGAATGATTTCAAGGAGGAGGTATATCAGTTTTGCTGTAGATGAAATGTGTATTGTAAAAAAAAAGCTGAAATAAAAAGCATAAGGCGAAATGCAAATTCAAGGACTAAAAAGAGAACGAAAACAAAGTGAAACCTGCACAGACATGAAAAGAGAAGAGTAAAAAAATGCATATATTATTACACACTGAATTTATCTCTGTCATAATTAGGTCTGCCAGCAATGCACTCTGCAAATATGAAACAATATGTCATTTTAAAGTTTATAACAACATTCATATCCAGATAATTACGTGTAGGGCATAATTAATTAAAAGATAATCTACTGTCAGTCATGCTGAAGGTGGTACACCTGTTGCAGCGAGACATTTCTAACACAGCTATATATAGCCAAATATCTCGTAACATGTCAAGTTCAACCTTCAAAGGTACCACAGTGGAAGGTCCTCTGTATCTAAATCTTAATGTCAGCATATCTCTTTTTCTAGGTCACGTTAACAACACTATGATAAGGGTCATCACTTTTAGAAAGGGAAGAAAGCTTTTCATAATATAAAACTTGTGGCATATGAAACTTCTACAGAAATCCATGGAATTTAAAGTATTTTCCATTTCTTGGACAATCACGTATTGCAACCTAAGCCTCATGTGTTGGAAGAAAGTTGAAGAGTAAATGATCAGGTTTTCTAGCTTATGTATATATTTAGGTTATTAAAATCTTTATGTGGATGTAAAGTACTTGAGAAGGAAGTTAAGTCTGTGATAATGTTCCCTAAGTCACTCAGGTGCCCACAGTGGGTGAGACCCCGCTCCCAGACAGTGGTGGCCTGGGAACAGGTCTCAAAACTCTTTGGAGGACAGCAGACCGTTTCAAACACTTTCCTACCTTTGATCCCTCCTGTGATTGCCCTGTGGATGAATTGTGGGGAAAACCAACAGAAACTGGGCCAAAAGCGTGCGTGAGGAACAGCACTGGAAGGTGCCCTGGTGCCCATGAACCAGCTGTGACTGGTGCCTCTCATTGCTCTGGGCTGTGAAGTCAGTACGGTGTCTTCGCCTGCGCGGTGTGAGTTCATCTCTCTGGCTTGATGGCACAGTGGAGGCAGAGCACTCGCATGCTCGGGCATTGGTTTCACCCGCCAGATGTGGTTAACGGCCAAGAGGTAATTTGGGATGGTCCTTGCTGTTGACCACTGTTTTGCTGTCTCACTGCTGAGGTGAAATAATTAGCATTTCTGCATTGTATTGTGCCGTCACCTAACTCATCGGTGTCCTTTACCCTAAAATTCTCAGGTTATTACAGGCAGAACAAGCAAATGTTTATATTCTGCCAAAGTGACTTTTGAGTTAGGGACTTCAAACCTCTCTCGCTGAATTTGGATATTTCCTTATTACTCAGTTTTAGTAGCACTGTGTTGTAGTCTGAAGAGGGGTTTATTCTTCTCGGAGTTGTGAGAAACTTCATCAGAGGTTATTTTTTCATTGTAGTCTTTCAGACCCTAAGGGTCTCAGGTTTTGAGTTTACAGGGCGAGTATGAAATTGAAAACTCAGACTTCAAAGTTAGGAGGTTTCTGGTGTTTATCATCTTTGTATGAGTCATATCAATCCGTTAATGAACTTCAAGAAAATTTGTTTAAAGATTCCAGATATGAGTTGTAAGCCCAAGCAGGTGACTTTCTCCTGGATTTGGATTTATTTGCATGTACTTCATAGGGTTCATGTCACGATGTCTGTGCCATTAGTTTTTGTAGGAATTTGCATAGCCTGTTCCTTTTGTGCGAACTTCAAGCTGGTTTTGTGTCTGTATGTTGTGCGGGGGAAGATAAGAATCCTCAAGACTATTCTAATAGAATGATGTCCAGAAAACGTGTTTGACAGTACTGTGTAACTGTCTGTCATTTTGTTATTTCTTTTTTGTTCTATATTGCTGGTTTTGCTTCAGTGGCACAAAGTACTTTCTTGCTTGCAGAGCGGTCTATTACAGATGAAAAGGATAAGCCAAAGTGAGTAAATAATTTCAAAATAATTTCAAAAAAAAGGTCATTGTAATGTGAAGCAGAACTGTAAGAGTGCCCTCTTGCACGCGGTCACAGAGCTGATGATCCCGTCTATCCACTCCTGCTAGCCTCGAAAAGCCGAGGCGGCTATGAATGATTGAACAGCATTGTATTATTCCAAGTCAGCAGAAGTGTTTCTCGAAACAAAGCCAGCCCACTGAATAAGTTAATACAGATACTTTGGCTCGTGTCTGCAGAAGGCATTAATAAATACTATATTTTTGGGAATATAAACAAGAATGAAAACGTGAGGTACTCCTAATTGTAGGATATGACCTCTTCGGGGGCGAGCGTGGTTGTTTTTAAAGGTGCGGTATGGCTGAATTGTCCCTCCTGAGGGTGAAGCCCTGGCAGAGGGATGGAGACACAGGGACTCTGTCAGTGCCCCTTTTCGATGGTTGGAGAGTGGCTCCTCTGGGGCGCTTAATGGCTGCAGCGTTTGTACACGTGCACGTCTGCACAGCCGGGGGTTGCTGCTGCTGAGCGGCGTTCCAAAGAACCACCACGCTGCCCGTTGCCTCTGGTAGGAAACGTTGAGTCGAGGGGTTTGTGTAACATCCCTTTGTTATCCTGGGCAGGCTACAAGCGCCTGTTCGCATGCCCTTGGCAAAAACTGCTCCGGCCTCTCTCCTGGAGTTACATACTTTCTTCCAAATAATAGGAAAGGCTGTGACCATTCTTTTAAAGTACGGTAGATGTGGGAGTAAAAATGATGCCATATATACTTGCCAGAGGAAGGGGAAGTTAGTGGGTTAGCATTACATAGCATAGTTTCCCTATGGAAGTGGAAGTTTTTATTCCACAGACTGTTTATGTATTTTGTTCAATGGATATTTTACACAATTTTGGCAACAGGATGTGAGAGAGCTACCCTGTATCAGGCAAAGTGGGTATTTCCGTATAGCTGGATATGTGCGTGTGCAGTGCTGGGGGCCCTGAAGAACGGTGACCGGATACTCAGCTGCTGCAAAGCTGAGGTGGATTCTAAGGACTGTGGTCCTAGATAGAGGGGGTCTCTTCTTACTATTTACGGTTATAGGTCGAGACCGAAGATCTTCTGTATGTTGGTTATCTAAAAGTGGTAGTAGTTCGTTCCATTAACTATGTGTGTGTTGTTCACAGGAATATTTGAGAAACATCCCTATATTCAGTATTCGGTAATCTGACAGCAATGGATGGACCTTTCTGATCCTACCACCCAGTCTATCATTTTCAAACAATATTTTGGCCCATACTGTCAAAATAATTTTTTTCTTCAATAAGTACTTTTTAAGAATGATTTCTATGCTGTTAAATCATTCTAAAATTCAAACCACAATCATAAAAGCAGTGCATTAAAACACTTGCAGTTTTTTTCAAAACCACTACTCTCCCAGCATCAAAATGGATATAAGCCAATATTTCTCCCTTTGAAAGGCCTCTTGGCGTGAGTCTGGGGAATTTCGTGAACACTATACAAATGTGACGTACAGCCAAGCGTGGTTTACAGCTGTGAAAGCTAACTCAATTAGATTTATTCGGCTATGGCGTTAGATACAATAGTAGTTTATAGCCAAAATGTTGTTGTCTATGGTTTCCAACAGTTCATATTCATATTTTCATTTATGGGAAGGAGACTTCATGCGATGCAAGGGGTTAGTCTGAAGCTTGTAGTTCACGCTGCCGCAGATTGTCTCGCTGCTGCGGGTGCAGTCAGGAGCCCCGAACCCCGCAGGGCAGCCAAAGCTTTCTTTCCTTTTTGACACCCTGCTTCTTGGCTCTTAGGTTCGCAACTCAGGTATCAGCTAATTATCAGCAGCTGAATTGTTGATGGGTCTGTGTTTCTGGCTGTAACGGAGCTCTCCCGGTTTGGGAGCTGCAGCCTTACCTGCGCTGCTGTGTTGGGCATCTCCCACGGGGAGGGTTTGCCGTGTCCCGTCTTCCCAGCAGGGTAACTGGTGTTTCCCGACTGTAACTCACAATTACGTGAAGTCCCTGGCTGGTATTTTCGCTGTGTCAACACAGGCAGGTTTAGAAAGTCCCTGTCTTAACTCCCGCTGGTGGTTCCAGGCCGAATTATGACGAGCTCTGCAGGTGAAGTTGGCCCGATTAAAAAACACCAAATCATTTTACAAAAAAAATGAATAAAATCTGCTTGTTATTTCCTTAGCCAGCAAAAAAATATCACAGGGTGCAAGCTGCTGTCAGACTGCTCCTGCCACCGCACCGGCTCCTTGTTCTGGCCCCACGCGGGCAGCCGCCGGCGCAGCGCTGCCGGGGCGCTCCACCGCAGGGCTCGCCAGCACCGGGGCTGTTTCAGCCACTGCGGCCAGCCTTACTGGCGCTGCCCCAGTCCTAAAAAGCCCAATCCAGACTAACTTACGAGGAACCCCACCATTTATAGCACCTTCTTCAAACAGAGACGAACAACTGCTCTGCGGCATGCATCCCATCACGCTGTATAAAACGATCACGTCCTCAGCGTTCTGCACTGCAAGTCCTTCATTCCCTAACCTATCGAATCCTCGCTTCGCATCTTTTTTTCTACTTCTTTTCCTGATTTTGTTCTTGTCAGAATCAAAACAAGCCGATCGCTCCAGCCGTGGCTAGCCCCTGTGCTCCCAAACCCCGGCAGTGCTCTCCATTGGCTACTTCTGAGGGCGCTGGTGGCAGGAGGACACGTGTTCTCTCCCTGGCGTCCATGATAAATCTGCTGCAGAACATAGAGTAAGTCTGAAGTATCTCCGTAGTGATGGGGTATCAGAACGTTTCCCTAGGGCCTCTGCTGCCTTGAGTTTACTGCTCTGCCATGGACCAAAATCCCACTCATGACACACACTGAGCAACTCCTTGTGTTGGAAGGTCTCTTGCCTGACAAGAGACCACAACGTGCCATAATGCAGTGTGCTGGCCGCGCCTTGTCTGGCAGTTCAATTGAGGCCCATCTTCATAGAGAAGTGCATCAGCTCATTAAAATGTTTACAGTACTGCGTACTTCTGATGTCATAGAATCATAGAATGGTTGGGGTTGGAAAGGACCTTGAAGATCATCTAGTTCCAGCCCCCCTGCCATGGGCAGGGACACCTCCCACTAGACCAGGTTGCTCCAAGCCCCGTCCAACCTGGCCTTGAACACCTCCAGGGATGGGGCAGCCACAGCTTCTCTGGGCAACCTGGGCCAGGGTCTCACCACCCTCACAGTAAAGAATTTCTTCCTAATATCTAATCTAAATCTGCCCTCTCTCAGTTTAAAACTGTTGCCTCTCATCCTATGGCTCCACTTCCTGATCCAGAGTCCCTCCCCAGCTTTCCTGGAGCCCCTTTCAGACACTGGAAGGGGCTGTAAGGTCTCCCCGGAGCCTTCTCTTCTCCAGGCTGAACACCCCCAACTCTTCTCAGCCTGTCCTCCCAGCAGAGGGGCTCCAGCACCAGGTCTTCCTGAACCCTGCAGTGGTCTGAGGTGTATGCCTAAGACAGTTGTGTTTCAGGCAGACGAGATACCATCCAGCGTGGACCAAAAGCCGTACAGCAATTGTGGTCACAGTGGTAAACCCAAACAAGCACGATTTAGTTGTGCAGAAATTGCGCCTGTTTTGGAGCTGGATAGTGCCAGGTCTTTTGGCAGAGTGGCCTGAGCAAACGCACACAAAATCTCCCGTGTAGACACATAAACTGTATGAGTGACCCTCAGCTCAAAAAGCCAGTGTATTTTTAGGCTTTTAGGTACGTTATTTTTCTTGTCTTTGCCCTTGAGTCTTTTGGATGAGCAATGAGGTCTTGACCACTCAGGAGAATGGGATATGATCTCATTTATACTGCTGTATCTTCTGGCTAGAATCCAAATAAGTTATTTGACCGCAGGACTTGTGGGCAGTGTGGTTGATCTAGATTTATGTTAGAGTACAGTGTATGAAAATCTGATCTGTTTTATTTAAGAGTCATAAAATTATGGGCATTAGCCTTAATATCTTGGGGATATTTGAGTTCATGCGATTTTTTTGATAAAAATAATGTCTGTACTCTCAATTATGCATAGTAGTCTTCCCTTTCTCCTCTGTACCTCTCCATTGAGTAACGTGCTGTGAAACGTTTCTTAAGCTGCTTGAGAGCACCAGTATTTAATGCTGAGAAGCAATTCCTCTGCACTTCAAGAACAAAATGCAACATTGAGTTACCCAAATACAAATCCAGGTTAACTCCACTAGTTCCTGTTGCCTGTATTTGTAATGATATCACCAAAGGCAAAGTTCTCCTTATATAAAAACATTTTTGAAAGTCAATTTTAACCTTTCCCAAAGCACTGTTTTATATATAGTTGTTGGGGCATAAATCATTAATCATCTTATACAATGCTCTGATAGGGACGTCTCAGGTTTTCCCTAGCTTGCACCCTATTTTGTTCCCCAATATTGTAATGTATACGTGTTTTATGCTACAAAACATCTTGAGCGATGCTACGTCTCGCAGATGGGTGTGCATGTTGGAAAGGCACCTTACCTCTTTTTCTCCCGCCCATCCTACCTCAGAAACCAGGACAAATTCGAAGCTGCTCTGGTGAGCTTTCCTTCAACCTTCACACTTTTTCCGCAGTGCTTAATTGTGTTTAATAGCCATGAACGGTATGCAGTGTCATAAAGGCTGAACGTCGTTTGCTCCGCCAGAACCCAGAATACATTTAACAACATTGAGAGTGAAGTCATATCAATTCAAATGTTTAGTAGCTATGCATATTAAATGGCTGTTGGTAGAATCATCAAAATCAATACTTCATTTGTCTCTCAGGATGTGACTGCACTGGAGTTTCATTCATTCCTTGTCTAATTATCCCTAATCTGCTGCTCCACATGCTCAGCGAGTGAAGCAATTGAGATAATAAAGTTGTATTAAGGCGACCCTGGCAATAATGCAAGTCTTTTGGATAACAGAAGAATTTTGTTCATTTTGTTACCTAGTAACAAAAATATTGTAAATAGGTTGTATAAGAAAAAGAATGTAGTTTTTAGTCAGGTATTCATATTCTGCATATTTATGGATCGTGATTAATGTTGCTGCGCAGTTTTGACAAGACACTATGTTTAGGTTTTGAATCTGCAGAAAATCAGCAGATGGAAAAGCCACTTGGCTTGAAACGGTATTTATATATTCATTCGTTAAGATCCCAAAGTGAGCAGCAAATATTAATTTGATTTAGGGCAAAATGATTTTAAATTTCATATATATATGGAATGATTTTTTTCTTCCCTGTAGAGAACCCCAAGTACGGTTTTAAAAACTTTCCCTGGTATTTTGTTATGCTCGGCCAGAGAGTGTCTGAGTGGTGTGAGTGCTGGCAGGAGAGGGGTGCAGAGCGTGATACAGCAAGTGCACGGTGCACGTGCTTGGCTTTCCGTGCCATGGAACATCTCACGGACAGGGAGAACACCTTGAGTTGTCTTTGGGTCCCTCATGCTGTGCACAGAGCGGGCACGTGAGTTTGTAGCTTGAGGCCAGGGGGTTCCTCTACTGGTGTTCTGGTGCGGTGGGACAGGGCTGCTGCCCTGCGCCCACCGAGTGGCTCAGAAGCACCATGGTGGATCTCCGCAGCCGTGGCAGCGGGAAGAGCCCAGCACCGTGCTTCGGTGACAGAGGAGAGCTGCCAGAACTAATTGCCATAGGATAAGAACAATTGCGTACATAATAAGCATAATCTTGTTCAGAATACGACTATCCCATTTTACGTACGAGCCTACGTGTGTATTTTTCTACAGCCTGGACCTTAAGAGGCAAAGTCAATCTCTGAGCGGTGACCCTGGGCGCTCTACCTCCGGGGGTGGCCACGGGCCCCACAGAGCCATGCCCCCGCGCCCCGGAACAACTGGTGCCGGCTGGGTTGGTGTAGGAGGTCTGAACTGTGGCTAAGGAGACAGAAATCCGTGTCTTGATGGGTGGGAGGTTTGCTGTTGACCTCGGTGAGATGACTTCACCTGAGATTTGAGAGCTTTGGACAATTTCCCACACTTAAATAGCATTGTGAAAGGCTTGTAGTGGCTGTTATGAATTGTGTATAAAAAAAAAAAATATGTTGAATTAATGTTTTACTTGAAATACCACTAAAAAAGTGGTATTTGTAAGTTTTTCCATTATAAATGACCAGCCTGGAGGTCATTTTCAGTATTTGCAGTTCTGACTTTTTTAACTAAACGTATAAATCGTTTGCTATTGTTACTCATCCCAAAGTAGCTTAGTGTAAGATATTTTCAAGTCGTTTCACTCTCAGTAATAATAACTTATGCCACTTATTAGCATGGCTGGCAAAGAGTGGAATTACTACTCTCAATAGCAGAATTATGACCATCAGAAAACATGATAATCTAACCCCCAAGTATTCTAACAGTATATACTTCTAAGGGAGAGTCAGCATTGAGAGGAGCATTCACTTTTTCTGAATGCTGTTGACTAATACAGCTTGTGTCGAAGTACACTAGAAATCCGAGTGTGAGTTTTGGGTTCTTTTAAACTTTTGAATTGTAATTATTTGTGATATTATTTTAAACATTTATTTTCCATGTTATTTTTACTAATCTTTAAGTAATTATTCATAGTACAAAAATTCAATAGGAAACCAAACAAACTTTAGATTATTGTCTTCCAAGATACCTTGCATTAATTATGACAGCAGAGTATAGGTAGTATTGATCTTGAATTTTAACTGTCTTTCAGTAAAAGGCAAAACATTTCAAAGTTTCTGAGTTCCTTCAGCATTTCTGGGGAGCCCAGATTGTTAGTGCCTGGAGTAAGAGATTTGAAATGTTTCCTCTTTGCTAAAGGTCAGTCAAAATAATTATTATAGAGAAACTATTGCTACTGAAGCAAAGGAAAAACATTTATTTTTGTAGAAAAGGGATTATCAGCGTTATTCCAGGGCTTCCTGCCTTCACAAGAATTCAGTCGTGATTGAATTTTCATGATATCAGAGTTTTGTGGAAAAATCATTAATTGTAAAACATTATGGTCCTCGCACTAAGTTGTTGAAACTTTGTGTTTTCATTGAGAGGTCCATTTCTGGGGGATTAAAACTCACAGTTTTGCACACGGGTAAATTTTAAGCACTCAAAGTGAATCCCAAAAGCCACCTTCTTATTTGGTTTTCAAATGTATTTGCATTTTACGTACATCTGATAAGATCCAATTACTCTAAGCTCTGAGGCAAACTTGTCTCTCTGTTTTTTTTATAATTACGCTGTTTCCTAGTATTTTGTCTTGTTACTGTGAAATATGCGGTGAGGACCGGATTTAAGTAGCGAAGTCAGTAGCTTATAGCCAGAGTGTAAATGTTCACGTCAGACGTGGTTTGTGTCGCAAGATGCTGAACATCTTTTATTCGCAGTTAGCCGGGAGGAGGGGAAGCTGTGCGAACGCAAGCACAGAGAAAGCTGAGGTGTGCTGCTTCAAAGGCCTGGAAGAAGGGACGTCAGGGCTTGTGTCGGTGCAGAGGATCGTTCCCCTTTGGCCGCTGGCAGCATCCAGCAGTGATGGGAATGTTTGTGCTCGTATCGAGGAATAGCGTAAGCCTCGTCCCCAGGTGAGACGGGAATGCACCAGTCAGTCGTTTCATCTCTTCCTTAATCAAAGGCCACTGACGCAAATAATACAGGAAAAATACTGCTCAACCTGATAGAAATCTTTAAATGGCTGGAAAATTCCTTGACCATCCTTGAAACAAATTTGCAGTCTATTTATTTTGTCTGTAAAATAATACTACCCCAATATCTAGAGCAGATTACTGTTCATAACTGGGATCACCAGCCTCTTGGTTCAAAGATTGTTTTTCTTCTTACTCCATATTTATGTTTCTATTTTAACTTACTCAAGGGCAGAATGATCATTGCTAACATTGGTAGCAAAAGATCATTTCATCACATAGGTCTATATTCACTCCCTGAATTTTTTTTGCACTGTTTAAATTATTTCACAGAAATATTCATACAGTGTCTTTCACATCTATAAATGTTTGAGCTCTTGTGATCCAGCAAGCGTTGAATTTCTCTTCATTATTTTTCTATTTCTTAAAAGTGTAAGGAAAGTATTATGCTGTTTTAATACAAGAATCATGAATTATCTTCTACGGGTCACTTCAAGGCTATGTTACCTGAGAAATTAACGATACAGTAGTTTGAATCTTTTCAGACTTCTGTGGTTTTTTGCAAGTGTGTGTTGCTAAATGCCTTGGACATGTATCACTTGGAGTTACAGACTGCTAACCTGAATTCATCCCACTCACTTCCTTAAAGTGAGATTACTTTTTATTAACATTTATTTTGTTTATGTAGCAGCTTCTGTTAGACCTGCTGATCTAATTGAAAAAAAGCTATATTCATCGTATCACCTACTTTAATGGAAGATTTGAGCTGTGTTGCAACCCCTTGTTTCCCCTGGACTCTCAGACTGTTGCAGCTACATAACACTGGTATTAGTAATTCTCATGCGGGCATAATTTTCCTAACGCATCAGGGAGTCTCTTGCCACGAGTGGCATTAGTTAACTAAATCATCTGTGTATTGTTTAAAAGAATTTACACGAAGAGAATGAAAAGAGAGGAGACCGCCATCAATGACGGCTTTAACCATTTTCTTGCTCTTTCTCGCTTCTGGGTTTTATCTTGTGTCTTTTGTGTCTCGTATCTTCAGAATTCTGGCTTAGCATAAAGTAACGGGGAGTAGGAACTGGGTAAACCTTGCTTTTAGCCCCTCAGGAGTCCTCTCCTCATATATTAGAAATTAAACTGGATCTCTGCTCTTTGGGAGTAGCATTAATAGTTCCTGGCATTGTGCGTATGCTACATCTTTTAAATTACCAGTTCTTGTATAGACATAGTGAAGGAGCTTCTCAGAATTGATTTCTCGTGATGTTCAATCAATATCTGACTCGAGTGCCTACCACCCCGTTCTCTAATCACTCGCCTGAGCAGTAGACTACGAAATTCTTCAGGTAACTTGAGTAAGAATATTTTAAGGACATCTCTGAAAGCTTAACACTGGAAGTTTGATTTTGCCTGTTTTCTTAGTCTCAGCACTGACTCTGCAAGCTTATAAAAAGCATTTTAACTTTAAACAGTAAAGTCCCGTCTACCTGAATGAGACTATCCAGCTTCTTAAAGCAAAGATTGAGCATAAATATCTACAGCATTAAGTCTTTTTATGGTTGTCTCAAAATAGACGAGCCTAGTTTGGTCTCCTGCAAGATCACATCAGATTTTCCAAGTATTCTGTTAATGGAAAATATTTAATATAATCTGTCTTTCTCAGAAATTAACATTTTATTCACCCCCGGTAAGTCATTGTTAAGTGTAGTTGGACGTGATTTGTAACGTTCTAGCACACAAATGCATGTGTAGATACTCACGTGAGGAGATCTACAGCACAGCGTGCAAACGTGGTGATGTGGTAAAGTGTAAGGGTTTAAATTAGCACCAGGCGTTCTGCAAATCCCAAGTTACGGTGTTACTAAAGCCTCTAGTTCACACCGACATGTACTTTGCATATGCCACATAAGATATACACAAGATACTTAAGAATTTTTTCAAATTTTGAAGGATATATGTTTTTGACGTCTTGGCTTATAATGCAACGGATTGCTGCTAGGGTAAATATAAAGTTCCCTGAAGGAGTTAATGTCTTTTGCTATTATTATGGAGTACGTAAGGATTTATGTTCATGATAAATACCATTATCGTCGTTATTATAATTTTCTTTTCCTGTATCCAGGTCAAACATCATAGATCTCTCTCCTTTAGTGTCTCAAACTTCTGTTTCCAGACCTCTGTCGTGACGGGAGTTATCAGCTCCATCGTTGAGTGCACAAACTAGTCTAGTTTTGCAGATGTGGAAAGGGAAGTATTTCTCTATGTAACTTGATGTATTTGGGGGGGAAAAAAAAAAGAAAAACAGAAAGAGAGTGGGTATCTGTAGGTGTTGCACTCTTATGCTGCAATAAGCTTCAACTCTTCCCAAGAGAAGAGCCTTACGTAGCAAAGAAAGTTTTGCACGATCAAATGTGTAGATAAATCAGTCTTTGAGCTTGCCGCGTGGACAAGTACCTGCCATATCAGTGCTTAAGTAACTACATCATGATTGAATTTTTAATGGGAAATTCCTCTATTAACATTTATAATCCCTTTATTATATGCATTATATCAGTGTCAAAATTTATTCTTACTTCACAATTTTTTTCTTATTCTGGCCCTTCTTTGGAAAATGGATTTTCTAATGCGTAAGGCATGATACGATAATGAAGGTTGTGCCCCTGATCATTAAACAAACTCACAAGTTTTCTTCAGTGCACATCAGTAATTTGGGGAGCCAATCTGAACTGCCAAATAGGGATCCAGATTCTAAATTCATTAAACTTAGGCCAGTTCGGACCTGGAATGCTGCTTTATTTGTTCGCTTGTTTTTCCCAGCAGAATGCAAAATGCAAATGCATGTTGATATTTAGAATCCTTCACGGGCCAAAGTTCAGGGATAATAACCTCTGGAATTTTGATTAGTTAGAAGTGGTTTTGTTTTCTCAAGTCGGTATGATCTCGGTGCAGCCTTCGCCGGCAGCGGGGTCGCAGCCCTCCCTGGGCTCGCGGGGATGCCCGAGGGACCAGGACCTGCCCCTCCCTGGGCTCCGGGTTCCCCGGGAAAGGCACCGGCCGGGCCGGGGGCCGCGGGGGCTGGCTCAAACTGGGGAAGGGGTGGGATGGGGTGGAACGGGAGCACCCTCCACACGGTCTGACTTTCAACAGCCTGGCTACCAGGGAGCCCCAAACGCTCATGTAGCGTGGTAGTTACTTCACAAAGGCTACATTGGCCAAGAGAGCTTACTTTTTTTGGAAGTCTGATAATGCCTAATGACCAAAAGTGATTTTGCCATTTAAATTGCCTTGGACTGCATCAGGTACATCAATAGGAATGTTGTCAGAGTTAAAGCTGTCGGAGCAAATTGTTAATTTGTGCAGATATTGAGACAACTTTGCTTACAGTACACTAACTTCTGACTAAAGAGTTTTTCAATGTGCACAGTTATTTTTAGTTTAACAGTAGGATGTGTTAAAGCAGAGGTAAAATGTGTGGTCCTGCACTGTAAATATCAGTAACTATAAAAACATCCTTTCTGTGGCATATAAATGTAGCTATGTACCATTTTGTTCATCTTTGTCTCAAAACCTGCTGAACAGTTTTTCATCACAACAACTTGGTTATGTCAAGTTAGAGAAAAAGGAAAAATTTCTCTTATTTTTCCACCTCTCCTTCCCCCTGTTTCTGCCACTGAATAAATGCCAACAAAATACACTTTAATGGTTGGTATCTTACCAATCTGTAAACAGTTCCAGAGAAATATTTTCCCATTGTAAATCAGACTGATAATAATCACAATAACACATGCAGTTAGCTTGGAAGCTGATGATGAATTCTGAATGCCGGGAGTCATGGAGTGGTAATTATCACTTCTGACGAAGAGCATCTTCTACGGCCCTGTTTGAGATGTACGGATTAATATTCTACTTCTTGAGGAGATTTGTCAAGATCATGGATCAAGTCTCTTTCTGCATTTTTTTGGCCAGTGAGGGACTGCTTCCATATTACTGGTATTACTGGATTACATTATCCGGTAACATTTGCAAACCTACTTGAAAACTTACAAAGCCTTTTCTGAACGTGCCAGAGACACTGCCTCACACACTGTCTTCCTCTGCCTGAGGCCGTCCCTGTGCAAGCTTTATTTCTGCTTGTTATCTGCTGTCCTGCCCAGCTGCCTTCGTCTGGTCTCCACGTCCTTGTCCGTGTGCGAGGGTCGTCACCTCCACTGCTAAAGGAGCTTTGTTTTCTTCCATTTTTTCTCTGACGTGTGGGCTATTTGAAATAAGCTAAGCCTTGCTGTCTGCCAGTCCCACCAGCACTGGGAACGTCTTTGTGGGGCTGCTCTTCAGTGTGTACTTCGCTCTTCAGGCTCCTCCTCCACCGCGCTGCTCCGCTTCGCTCTCGGCACCACGGCCCCTGGCGAAGCCAACGGCACGTCGAAGCAACGAGAGATTCTGAGGAACTACCGGTGACCACAATGTTTTGTTCACAAAGGAAGATGATTGTAAAGCATAGACATTCATAATGTAATAATGCAATCAGTTAAATTAATAGCAATACTCAAAATCTGGGTCTTGCGCACAGCCCTCCTCCTCACCTGAGTTACGGTGCTTGGATCCGTAAGTACTTGTGCACTGCTTTCAAGTCACTGGACAGTGATAAATATTGCTCCAATTCCATTTTTCAGGTAGCTTTTACAAATGAACTTGCACAAGAAAAATAGCAGAAAGTGCGGTCAGAATATTTTTTATCTAATAAGTTTTTTCGTTATTAATGAGAGTTTGAGAAGTATTCAAATACTTATCTCTCATTGTTATCACGGACCGCTCAGTGCTTGAGGACCTTTGGCATTCTGGCCATTACTTAGCGATTAGCTTACCTGGCCATGGAGATTGCTTCTTAAAGGGTTGTCGCTACTTCAGTTAGCCGTATCATTTAACGAGAGCTTACAAATGTAAGCAAGGAAACTTTTCTAAAACACTCAACTGACTATCCTTAATTCCTCTCACTTCAGATAAAGAAGCAAAGTGATCTTCAGAGATTAAATAAATGGCATCTCTTTTCCTAATGCTCTGCAACACGTGGCTGAACTGTGAAAATTTTAGATTATGTAGAAAAATCTTCCTGCCTGGTGTGTGCAATTCCTAGCTGTCTGAAGTTGTTAATGTGAGGAATTGTCGCTAAAGCGTATATTCATAAGTTATCCTCGCAGGCACGAATTGTGCAAACTAAAAAGAACATGAATCTTTCAGTGAGGTCTTTTTGAAAACACTCTCTGAAGTTTGGCTTCAGCCAGAACGTTTCTAGGATCTACGTTGCACTTGGGGAGGAATGTGCAGTTCCACAAGACAGTAATTGACTTGCTGCCGCGGGATGTATCGTTCCATGCTTCCCGTCAGCACTGACCTGCGAGAGTGGCCATTGCACTTTTCCAGCTCTACGTTGTCCTGCGGAGAGGTCGGGTTCCAGAGCAAGAGTTCATGTGGCAACTAAAGGGGAAAACGCAGCAGCCAGGTAGAAGGCAAGTCAGTTAGATGACATGAAAAAATGAGGAAATATAGACTAGAGTGATTTAGGAAAAAAAAATAAAATTCATCAAAGCCTGGATCCATGTGTCTCTGATGGGTCAAATGCTGCGTTGTTTGAAACTGAGATGTATAACAGAAAGAAAACAAAGAAACAAGTTGTTCTTTACATACGATTTTCATGACTGATGACAGAAAAATCTGAGAGAAATGGTACTGTGGATCAGATGACTAAATACAGCTGTTGCTGCTTTGCTATGTTAGCTGAGGTTTTCCAGGAGAAATTAAGTGCAAGGTAACCATTTTTTTAAATGCACACATATTCACCTTGGGTTTGTTTTCAGAAAAATTCAGAACATTCATAAAAACCTATTGGGTGTTTAAAAGTGCATGTGGGAGTATTATAAAATATTTTTTAAAAAAAGAAAAAAAAATTGGTCCAGCAGAGTCTTTTTAGTTTAGGCACTTTTGCAAGTCCTGCATGACGTGAAATATGTGGTGTTGTTCCAGTGCAGAGTGTGTCACAAGTTAGCAATAGTAACCGTACTCCATTTTTAGTAAAGCAATTGCCTTTTTCACTCAGAAATATGAAAAGGGTATTAACTTTAGCTTTTAATAATGAAAAATAACAAGTGATGTCTTTTTCGCACAGTCCACAGTGCCCACAGTGTAGTTTATTCTTTAATCTCATGTAACCATAGCTCTGACGGCAATAATGTAGAGCATGTGAAAATGTACGAGTACCTAATTGACTGACTTTAAAAATGCCTCTCCATTTTTTTGCAATATGGCCACGCTTGTCCAGGAAGAGAGACTGTGAAGAAATGTGGGACCTATGGAAAAATACAATGAAATTAATTGGAAGCATACAACAGATTCAAAGTTACAGTTATTCTACAAAGATATGTTTAAAACATAGGTGACATTTTGGAGAAACAAACAAACAAACAAAGTGGGCTTCATTGAAAAAAGGAATTAAAGTTTCTGCAGCCTGACAATCTGGTGAAAACACCAAAGCGTAGCAGAAATACTTAGAAAAGCTCAGTCATGATATTAAATTGACTCCTACTGTTTTGCCAAATCTTACTTGTATTAACATCCAACTTATTAATAGTGAAATATTTCCTCAGTGAACATAATTTATTTTTCAAAGTGTTTGGTGTCCTGAAGGGTGTGACTGGTTTTATGTATCTGTTTCTTCTTTAATACTATTTTCCAGGCTACTTTTGTGGAGACCTTTTGGTTCACCTGTGGTTTTTCCCTGTGTCTGGGGATAAATTCATGGCAAATAGTTCTGGGTAAGCTCCCTTCAGTGGGGCGACCCCAGTGTGTCTCTTACGTCCAGGGCCTCCAGGGACGTGACTTAGAGTGAGGGCTCTCGTGTACAGTCACCGGTTCCTGCAGCTAACTTCGGTTCAGAAAGCTGCTCTTAAAATAAATAGCCCTAAGTTTGGGTGGAATTATTTGTTCTCGGCTTTAGCCACCTGCGATGGTAATTGCTTGGCTTTTGTTGTTGCAGCAGTCACCGGAGAGAGATGGGAGGTTCCCAGGGAGCGATTTTCCCACCTGCTGTCCCCTCCCGCCCCCATCTGCACGCACACGGTCCTGGTTTGAGCAAGACAGGACTTGTTTCTCCTCTAGCGGCTGGAAAACTGCACTTTTAGAAGAGTCTAGTGTCTGAATTTGTGAAAATATTTCCTTTATAGCCAGCTATGGTGTGTGGGTTCAAGGTCTCAGTGGTTTGGAGCTGGCCAGGTGCAGGGATGAGGAGGAGCGAGACCCGGGCACTTGACCCAAGCTGGCCAACAGGGTTATTTCATACCATGAACGGCACATTCCATAGAAATTAGAAAGTTTGCTGAGGAGGTCTCTCTCTCCCTTGATGGCTGCCATCCAGAGAACTCCTTGGCCCAGTGCCGGAGCCCTGAGCCCTTCCCTTCCTCCCCAAGCCGGAGCGCTCTCAGTATCCCACATTTGCTGTCCCCTGCTGGGAATGCGCGGCTTCCTATGGATAGAATGGGCTGAGTATAATCCTCGTATATTTTATACTGGTGTCGGGATCACTATTGGTTCTTTAGTGTTAATACTGTTAATTGTTTAGTCTTATTCTATTAAATTTGTTTCTATTTCAACCCTCAGGTTTCCTTGGTTTTCCCCAATTCCCATTCCCAGGTGGGGAGGGGTCATCAGGTGATAGACCAATTGTCTGAATGACAATAAATTGTTGCGGGTTTCTCAAACCATAACACACACGCAGGCAGAGTGCCTTGCGTGGTTAGTCAGGGACAGTGTCCTGAAGACCCGGCGCTGCCTCCTGCAGTCCCTGGGCCACTCTGGCTCTTGGGGTCAGACATCCCCCTGCCTCCCCAGCAGCGACGCTCGAACCCATCCCGTGCCCAGGGATGAGGCCCAGAAGTGACAGGAGCCGGGGACCCAGCTGGGTGCCGCGGTGCTGCGGGGAGGAGCAGCTCCCGGGGAGGTCCTGCCTGGTGGAGGTTTGGTGATGCTCCTGCCTGTGGAGCCCTCAAGTATGGAGATGGCACTACAAATTCTGCCTCCTGGCCTCCTGTATATGCTGACGTTTTCCCTGTGTAGTTCACAAATTACCTGGGTGATATGAAAGTCCCCTTCAGAAGATCTTGGTTGAAAACAAAGTGCATTTTCCTAAACTTGCTGGTTGTATGAAGCCATTGCCTGGGTGTGTAAAGCTGCCTCAGTCTTACGGCGGCTACTGCACCGTGGCACTGCCAAGCCCCAGGTCCCATGGCAAACCCTTGCCCGGTGGAACAGGTCACCCTGGTGTTCGGAGCCTGCAGAGGGTCTTAAAAGCAAAAACAATGTTGACATTGATGAATAGATGAAATGCTGCCTGGCTGGCTTTGTTGCTTTCAAAGTATTCTGCAGTTTTGCTAGAGTACTTGCTAAAGAAAAACACACAGTTTGGGTTACTGAAACAAGAGATTATGAAAAGTCACTAAGACATGTCCAAAGGGACCTGAAGTATTTTTGATTTGCTCGCGTTCAGTGAGATCCTTCCAAAAGCATAATGTAAGTGTGCTCTTATATGTACAGGTTAGTCACGGAGAACGGAAGAGCACACCCCTGTATCCAAGAATTAGAATGTATTGTTGATCTAGTGTTTTAATTGCCTAATCAAAACACCACAATCAGTTAATTTAGTGCAATTTAAATTGTATTTACACTTTTGCAAATTATCTATTTATTCCTTGTTCCTATTAATAACGCAATTACAATAGCTGTAAGCCAGCGTCCTGTTACCTGCCCTTTCCTCTGGCGTGTGCCTCACTCCACTGAGCTCCATCCTTTGCCGGCAGGGGTGTGAAGTTGAGGGTGAAGGTTTCTTCCTCCCACGGTTAGTTGCTTAGGGTTTTTAATCCTTCTCTGTAGATGCTATGATTTCCTTTTAGGGCGAGAACCATGCAGCTACACAAAGCTAAACAAAATGCAACAGAAAAAAACCAAATAACCCCAAGTAACTAAAGCTCAGAAATGCAGGTTAAGCAGCAGGCAAATTACCGTCAGGAATCGGGGTGTTACAGCAAGGGCAAGGTAGACAATAATCTTTAAGCAAGTTGCAGGTACGGACTACCTTTCCTATGTATTTTTACAGATATAGCAAATGAAGATACAGTAAGCCCAAGACAGTATAACAAGTCCCATGTCCTGATGTGTTTCATTTCTTCATGAAGACTGATGCCTATTGCTAGCACCGGGCAATGCCCAACGGAGTCGTGCACAGAGCTACAACATAAACGAGCACTTCAATCCTTAATTCCCTTGAAAATGAAATTACACTGGTGTAAAGCTCTTACTTTAAAGAGTTGGCAGGTAATTCAATGGATGGAGCGCGTTACCTTTGTACCGAGGGAAATGTCATGTTAAGGGAGTCTCTCATCCGCGAGAGAATTTCCTCTGGGCGAAGTGACGCCTGTATTGGCGAAAGAAACCCGGTAGCCTGTTATTGCCACCTTCTGAACATCTCCAGCTCTTCTTCTGGAAATCAGCTTCATCTGTATTCCGTCTGTCTGTGAGTTTTAGGTGTGCCCCCTTTCACTCCACGCACAAAGTGAACCCAATGACGAGATGTACTGCAAGGATGCAGTCTGCCCTTCGCAGCAGAGCTAAAAACCCAACATTTTTTTCAGCAGAATGGTAGCCTGCTATGAATAGAAGTCATATTCATTTCAGAATATTGTAGTTACTTGTATTTCACCTTTTACTTATGTACTCTCTACTGATTTCATTTTTATAGTTTTCCTGTAGTCAGCTTTGCCCATTGTAACTTTTATTTACTCCCGTTATTTTCCTGTTGCTGGTATTTCCTTTCAGCTGCTTCTAAGAGAACATGAACACAGCAACATAACTCTAGAAAAGAATTCGGAGCTCTTGCTCTCAGGTAGCTTTGAAATTAAGCTAAACACGTTCCTTGGCCTCTGAGCGCTGTCACGGTTTTCTTTGCAGAGCCTGACGAGCCTCTGCCGCTCCAACCGATGACAGGGGAATCTAGGAATGTCTTAGTTAATCAGAAAATTGAGTCAAATTTAAATCTTTTTGTTGATTTTTTATTCATTTCTAAAAGTAAATCCACTGAATGAGAACAGTTACAAAACTGGTAGCTGGGTTGGTGGTGGCACTGTTTGTTTGACTGTACCTGCTTTTACCTGTACCGCTGCTCTGCGGTCTCTACCCGCCCTACCTGGGCCTAAGCGATGCCCTGACAGGAAGGGGAAAAACCCCAAACCTTGGGGAATATGGTATTAAAAATGTATTTATAAAAAAAAAGGGGGAGGGGAGAAGTGATTACCACATTTCCATGGAAAAAACAGCAACTCTACAGGTCAAACTACAGGTAAAATGCAAAAATGCTTGTGTTTTTTCCAGGCAACCCATTGCTGGAGCTGCCGCAGGGATTAGGGAGTTGGCTATCCGACAGGGCCCGCGTGATTCGGAGGAGGAGGGTCTCTGTAACACAGTACATGTCTCACAGTAACAGCTGTACAGTAACACAGTACATCTACTCGCACAATGAAAAGTTTTCCCAGAGAGAGTATTTTCTACCTTGATTTTTTTTGCGTTGCTCTTACGTGCTGGCTACAGTAGATCTTCACGTGGCTGGTTTTCAGCTCAGAGTGCAGAGGAGATATCGATTAAAAATATTAAATGTTTGCAGTGAATGGCAACAACTTTCCCACTCCTTTTATTACACCTTTTTTTAAAAGTTGTTCTCTGCTAAAGGTGGGAAACCTCACACCAGCACAAAATTGGGAGGAAGTGTAAGTGACGCACTGTGAACCACACCACTTCCAGTTCAGCACAAAGATGGTGAGGAGACGATGCATATAGTTCTGGTCAGGACCAGAGGGGCTTCTTGGATCAGCCAAGATATTGACAGTCCACTGAATACTTTAAAAAAGCGCTTTAAAATGAAAATGAGACAATTTTTTTTTTTTTCTGTTCATATATTTCTTAAATTCAGGCATTTCTAGTATAGATTTAAATGCAGTTTTAGACAAAGTTATTTTTCACATGTTAAGGAAATCTGAAATGCAAAGGTTATTTCCTGTATTGAATCTATAATCTGTAGTTTTAACAGTAATAAAGGTATGAGAATTGTGTTCAGAAGTACAGCATTTTGTTCATCTTTAGGGATACAGTTCTGGGCTCCCCGGTTCAAGAAGGACAGGGAGCTGCTGGAGAGGGTCCAGCAGAGGGCTACAAAGATGATTAGGAGGCTGGAGCATCTCTCGTGTGAGGAAAGGCTGAGGGACTTGGGTCTTTTTAGTCTGGAGAAGAGAAGGCTGAGGGGGGATCTCATCAAGGCTTACAAATACTTAAAGGGAGGGTGCCAGGAGGATGGGACCAGTCTTTTTTCAGTGGTGCCCAGTGATAGGACAAGAGGTAACGGGCACAAACTTGACCATAGGAAGTTCCATCTGAACACGAGGAGGAACTTCTTTGCTTTGAGGGTGGCAGAGCACTGGAAGAGGCTGCCCAGAGAGGTGGTGGAGTCTCCGACTCTGGAGACATTCCAAACCCGCCTGGATGCCATCCTGTGCAACCTGCTGTAGGTGACCCTGCTCTGGCAGGGGGGTTGGACTAGGTGATCTCCAGAGGTCCCTGCCAACCCTGGTGATTCTGTGATCAGTAAAATGCTGTAAAGCAGATATGACCAGTCTGGTTTTGAAATAGTTTTACATTTTCGAAGAGCACTCAGACAAGTTCATTCGATATCTGGTAACCCATTAATCCTTCACTTACGAAAGCTTGGAAGAGATCACTGAGAGGAGACTGTGTTTATGCAAGTGAAGGCCAGATGGAGCAAGTTCTTGTGTTTGGATCTGGACTCACGAGGCTGTCCGTATGGAGGTGGAACGAGCCTGAGGCTCAGCTTTCCAAAGGCATTTAGAACAGTCCGTGCCATCCTTATTCCATGTATCCAGAGATGACCATGTTAGCGTAAACTTTGTTAATATATAAAGTAAAAAATACTAGACTATATCCTATGTCACATCCTCTGTCTTTTCACATTGCCAGACAGACAGCAGTTTGGGGGAGGGAACGTGATGGAGGAGCATTCAAAATAAGCTGTATAGAAGGACAAGATGAAATGGGTTCAAGTTGCGCCAGGGGAGGTTTGGGCTGGACGCTAGGAAAAAATTTGTCACTGAAAGAGTTATCAAACATTGGAACAGGCTGCCCGGGGAGGCGGTTGAGTCACCATCCCTAAAGGTGTTTAAAAGTCGTGTAGATGTGGTGCTTGGAGACATGGTTTAGTGGCAGACCTAGTAGAGTAGGGTCAATGGTTGGACTGGGTGATCTTAAAGGTCTTTTCCAACCTAAATGATTCTATGAAATATGTGGGCGTAGTCTGAGCCTAATCCCATTGTCAAGGTATGAAAGCTGCTAGGAGCTTGGATCTGCTAGTTAATATTCAGTATATTATTTATTTATTTATTTGAACTTTGGATCCTTGCTGTTCATTTAATATGCAGTGTGTCTTTCTGTTCCTTAAATTCACATCCTTAATGAGGGAACCTGCCGGACTAAAGAGGATGTGAAGAGCTTCAGTGATACTGCAGAGCAGTTGTGACAGCTGAGAGATAGGAAAAGACAGGTTGATTCAACGTGTAAAACAAAGGGAGGAAAAAGATAACAAAGAAAAGAAAGAGCCTGATGTCTCCTCTTCCAAAGCTTGATTTATGCAGCAGCTCATTTATTTGTTCTTTTTCTTGTTTTAAACGAAAAGTGAAAAGCCAGTCATCTATCCATGAAAGAACCATGGTGTTATTTTTGATTAATAGCTCATACTGATGTTAGGAGATGCCTAATTATGCATCAATGTTTGCCTCATTATGTAGAGGAACATCATCATAGCAGATTAGTCTATGAACAGAGTGGTTTCCTTTTTGATAATTAATTCTCATGCTTCAAAGTATGTAACCCAAACAGCAGTCTAGTGCTTTCGCTGTAAGATTTCTAATTTTGGAAGCAAACTGTTTGTTGCAAATAATGAAAAAGAAAAAAAAAAAAAGACTCCTGCCCTAATCTCAAAAACATGGCTCAAACAGATTGCTTTGCTTTGCCAGTAGGTTGTCAGAGAATTCCCATGGACTGCAGCTTTCTGGAAACCTCTTCAGCAATATTAACTCCATCTTCTTTCACTGCACTCCTTGACACAGGAGGACTGCCAAGGTTATACCAGCAACATGGCTAACTTTGGCAAAGAAATGAAGGAAACTTTTTGAGAACTACAGTTCTAGCTTAGTAAAGACAGAGACTTTCTAGTACCAAAGTTTCAGAAGAAGGGATGTATTTCCATTCTAGACAAAGTTGAAAAAGAGAAACCCTTGAAATAACAACTAAGAAAAAATGTTTGGCTGATGGAATGCAGCAATCAAGAGAAGGAACTGGATACTTGCTTCAACAAGTGTTCTTGAAGCCCGTAAAGGCCTGCATTCCAGCTGTGAAAAGTCTAGTAGTGCCAGGTGCTGTGTTGTAGGAAATAAAATTCAGGAGATACAAAGGATATTTAATAGTTTATGGCTACATACTTAGTTCTAGCATTTGCACTACTAGGAATTTAAGGCCTCTTTCAGTAGGTTAGAGAAACCTTGGTGAGTATCTTTGTGTTTTATCCTGCTGCAGTATGTAGAGCTTAGGTAAATTCATCACGCCGCAGTAAAGACTTGGTGCCTCAGAACTCCAGTTCCTGTGTCAGAGAGGGCATTTTTTAAAAGACAAATGTTGATGCAGAAGTTGGAAGAGAAGAGCAACTTCTTGATATAATATCAAACTTCAAGGAGAATAAGGTATTGCCCTATTGACAAGAACAAACCCATGGACTAGGAAAAAGCACCCACTGAATTCTTGGGAAGAGGACTAATTGTGAGCTGTGTTTAGGACCTGATGATTTACCTGGCATGGTTAGCACACAGAATGGACAAGAATTATAGAAATGTAGCATCTCCAGTTAGGCAGAAAGTTATTCAAATATTCTGTTAGGAGATGGCCATATTCCAAAATCCTTAGGTTAGTAGAGTCTAAGATTTTCCATGAGTTACAATGTCAGTAGAATTACTCTGGGAAATAGAAGTGTTCAGTGTAGGGAGCTGTACCAGAATTTGATGTTACTTAAAAAGTAATTACCCGAGTTGTGTGACTTCTGTTTTCCCCCTTCCCAAGGACCAGTGTTACTGTCCTCTGCAGATACAAGGTGGGTGCCATCCTCACAGCAGTGTTTCAATGGTTCTCCAGTACAATCTCTCCTGGGCATTTGAGAGGTTAAAAAGAGCAGTACAAGAGAAAACTGTTCTCTGAAGAGAGCATCTACTGCAAAAGTCAGTGATATATTTTGCAGGAAGAACTAAAAATATGTCAAAGATAGTTTCAGGCAAACCAGAGAAAATGTCAGTGTAAAGACAGGTCTCAAAATCTGCAAGTGTTTGCAGTGTGAGGAATATGTTCCAAAAAAAAGTCTTGCTTGACAGGTCATCGTTTACAATTTTTAACAATTAATATTGTCAGGATGCAAACGTGACTGCAAGGAAGCGGACAGTATTTGTGAGCAATGTATTGATCTGAAGGAAAGTTACGCTTTCCTGCATTCACTTCAAAACAACATCCTTCTAATTGGCCTTGCAACCTGGAAGAAACCTCACGACGTGCTTCCCTTGGGGACGAGTTACTGTATAAATACCTGTGTAGTGAACAGACCTGTTAAAAAGAATCAAATTCTAATGCAGCAAGGTCACCCTTCTGACAGGGCTGTGCTACGTAATTGTGTCCGGAGGATGACCTGAAAGGCAGCTGTACATTTCTCTGTTGTCTTACCCCATACTCCTCATAGTTTCCCTGATAACTAATCCGGTTGCCCAGATTCTTTTTTGAGCTGGAGCCGCAGTTACATTTGTTGAATTAGTGGTGCAGGAAAGTGCCAAAGCAAGCGCGTCTCTCCGTGGTAAAGTCTGTGTTGTAAAAAAATTGTAAAAAAAGCTGATGCAATCTCTTCTGCTTTCCTTCTCGTCACCCGAGTGGGCAGTATGTCCATGGGCACGGCTCTGCGGTCACCAGAGGTTCAGGACTACCAAGGCGATTCGGGGAACAAATTCTTCCCGGTTTGGTTGAACTTTATTCCATGAGCCGTGCTGCTGCAGCGGTGAAGCGGCTCCAGAGGGTGAAATGTTCTGCCAAGTGCCGTTCAACACGAGTTGTGAGGTTGGTTTCCACCCTCGAGGTCAGAGACCGCACGTCAGCGCTCTCAACCCCCGGCCAGCAGGACGAGCCAGAGGACTGCAGCTTTGGGTTCCTCTTTGGGCGCTCTGAGCTCGCTCCTCTTCAGTCTGCTGGGTAATTAACTGCGTTCAGCTTCTTGATCACGTTCCAATTCAGGTGATTATTGTATTTACATTGCAGCAAAAATAATTTCCTGCTAATTAATTTTTACTTCCCATTTCAGACTGCTTCACTCTATATTCTTAACCAACTTCCTCATCCAGCAGAAGGTGGTTGTGTTTTATAACGCGCCATTCCTCTGGTGAACAAAATTATTTCTCCACATAAGATAGCTGGCAAACCATTTGGATACAACTGGAGCTATAAAAATAACACATTTCATCACTCTTTTTTTCAAAGTTTTTTGCATAGAAACTGCAATATAGGGGAAATATTCAGAAATACATACAGGCACCTGTATAAAGAAGCGGGTATTAGGCTTTCTTCAAAAACCCTTTTCTGAACATGCATGTTAAAGAGATGTGAACATCCTTAATATGTAAAAGATAATTGCTTTGAAATTAGATACAAAGAAAAGACACAGGAATAGTAAGTCTCTTTATTTTAAATTTATTAGTTAAACATCTCTTTTTCTTTGGGGATGATATATTTAATTGTCTGGGCTGCAAAAGAGAGGCCAAAAAGCAGAGGTGGATACAAGCTTCTTAAATTTATTTTTGTGTATTAAGCAGATAAGGTCAATCAATAAGGAGTAAATGCTTACCTTCTTTTTGCCTCAATTTTAAGGTATAGAATACATTGCGCATTGATTAATTTCTAGAAGTGTTTAACTGTGATACGTAAAACAGGATTTTGGTGGTTTTGTTACTTTGGAGGCGTTCAGACGATAAGTACTGATTAGGTCATTTAGGCTTTGGGTAAAAGGTAGCCCCACCTTTCTCCCGGCTGGAGACCCTTTTCTCAGGGCCAGGCCGGTGCAAACACAGCAGATGAAGGAGTCTGCTCTCCGCCGTGGAAAGAGGAGTTGTCACACTGCACCGCCGGGGAAGGTGTCAACAGCTGCCTCGCGCAACTGGCAGTTGGAATAAATCCATAAAAACAAATAACCATCTTTCATTCTTTCCTTATGAAACGGGAAAATTCCCAGCCACGCCAGCACTGCCAAGGAACTGGCAAGCCAGCCCTCACTGCCCATGGGCTGGTCTGATTTACTGTGCTAAATTACCGCAACCTGAAAATGAAGCGCTTTGCTCCTTTCCCTGTTCGCAAAATCTGGAAGGGAAAAGTACCACAGGAGTTTAACGATGCTTCCGTGGCATCTGTCTAAGAAGCCACCACACCTTCTATCTCAGAAACCTCCGCGTGTATTCAGTTACCTGAACGCTCACCTTGTTGGCAAAGAGGTCCGAGGTGCTTCTGTGCTGGCGGCAGAACGACTGTGGTGGCAATCACACGGGCCCAGGGAGGTGGAACAAAGAGATACCGGGATCTCTGCGTGGCTCTGCTGACTGAAGCTATAGCTTGAGAAAGCCTCAGAGAACCTGGCTAGGCTCGCAGCCTGCGGTCCCAGTCACTCCTTTCATGACAACAGGAGAGCCCATACACTACAAAACAGATTTGTTCAAAGTTTATCTTAAGTCTATGGTCTGTTCTCCCAAGTAACAGGTGATAGGACAAGAGGAAACAGCCTCAGTTGTGCCAGGGGAGGTTTAGATTGGATATTAGGGAAAATTTCTTCACTGAATGGGTTGTCAAGCATTGGAACAGGCTGCCCAGGGAAGGGGGGGGGTCACCATCCCTGGAGGTATTTAAAAGACGAGCAGACGTGGTGCTGAGGGACATGGGTTAGTGGTGGACTTGGCAGTGCTGGGTTAGTGGTTGGCCTCAATCATCTTAGAGGTCTTTTCCAACCTAAATGATTCTATGATGCTAATGTAGGATGGTCATCACATATTTACCCAACTGTAAATCATGTTTGAACAGTCTGATTGTCTTTTATGATGATGATGGTCAAGGGAAGGGTGATGGATGTAACTTACCTTGACTTTAAGAAGTTTTAGTTGCTGTAGCATTCTTATTTGTAGCCGGAGGAAACATGGGCTGCACAAAAAGACTGTTAGATGGATTGTATTGCTGGACTCAAAGGGTGGTTAATCAATGGCTTGATGTCTGTTTGGCAGAATATCCCAGGTAAGTACTTGGGGCAATGTTAGTCGGTATCTTCATCAATAACCTGGATGATGAGACAGTGTGCCCTCAGCAAATCTGTGGATGATGCTAAAATAGAGAAAGTGGTTGACACATCAAATAGTACAGTGTCAGCTCTAGGATTGTGCAAAATAAATCTCATTAAATTCAACAAGAAGTGCTAAATTTTGTACCTGGGTGAATAATCCCATGTACCAGTAAGACCGCGAACTGGCTAGCTGGTGTGCTGTGAAGCACCTGCAAAGGTCATAGTGAATAGGAGAAAGCGGTGGCCTTTATCATCAGGAAGGCAAACTGGATTGTGCTACGTTAGGATGAGAGTGAGCAGATACAGTGAAATTATGCCTTTTATGATGTTGGTGCTGTGTACACTTGGAATTCTGCATCCAGTTTGGGGCTCTGCAGTTCAAGAAGGACAAGAGCTGGAGTCGGGTTAGCAGAGGACTGGCAAGACTGTCATGGGCCAAAAATGTGACCTTTGAGAAAAGGCTGAGGAACCTCTGTTTGTTTAGCCTGGCAAAGCAGCAGCTGAGTGGTGACCTGAGAGCTTCCCACAGCAGCTTGAGTGGGAATTGCACAGATGACACAACCAGATTCCTCCTGCTACTGGCAGGTGGTGCAGTAAGAGGCAACAGCCCCAAGATGCAGCTTGGAAGGTTCAGTTTGGACTTCAGGAAAAAGTTATTCACCAGAAGGGTAGTGCAGCAGTGGAGTAGTTTACCAGAGGTGTAACCAGGGGAATTGTCCTCCTTGGAGTCTTTGACTCGGCTAGAGAAAGTGGCAGCTGACCCGGTACAGCCTTTGCCATGTCTCTGTGTCCAACCAGCGTTTCTAGCCAACCTTCTGCAAATACGAAACTTGAAGGGAAACTGGAAAAAAGAAAGGTGACCTACCCAAATTCATGTCTTCAGACTGATTTGCTTTCACGGTAGCATGTACACCGTCAGTGAAAGTAAAAATAATGACAATGCGCCCAAGAGGGCTGTTTTGTCAATTGCAGCAGAAAACAAATAATAACTGGATAATCCCAGGCCACTAAGTTTCCTTTATGTATTTTCTGTCAAGCCTCAGACTTGAACTAGACAGAAGCATTTCAGTCATCAAAAGATTAAGCTGAGGTGTTCCCGGAAAAACGTGTGCTCAAGGCCTGAGGAAAGGAGTGGAGGGTATCCTTGCTCATCTGACCTGGGAAGACCCTCCCGTCTGGCAGAAAAGGACATGAAGTGATGGAGGTCCTCTTCACAGCGAGAGCCACGTGCGTTGCCTAAATGTGCTCGCAGGTTTTTCTGGGCACGAAGCTCTCCGCTGCTGGCCAGTGAGAAAAAGATGGAGATAAGTCTTCTTGAGGTGGCCTCATCATTATTGCAGGTCAGAGCAGCCGTTTGACTGCTTTAATTTTCACCGACGGAAATAGCCACTTTGAGATTATTTTACTGACCTGAGATCCCAGACTAGTATGGTTTTGGCCGCGTTGCTTCCCCCCATATGCCTGAGCTGAGGTAACAGCACATGCTTCTACCACTCAAGTTTTTCTTGAACTATTTTGATATGGTTCGTGTTGGGAATGGCAGAGCAGCTCAAATGCCGTGCTTCTCAGTCAATTAAAGTTAAAAAGAAACAGGCCTAGCTCAGATTGCTTATCAGGGCATTTAGCAGGCTCTGTTGCTGTTCTTAATTATTTGATAATTTCCAGGTCAAGGATACTGTAACAGCGGGTGTGAGTACTTCTGGGCAGAAACTGGAGGCGCTGCAGGCCCAGGTGTGGGGTGGACCTGCCTGGCTGTCCAGAAGAGGGGCTTAACAAAAGGCTTTATTTTCTTTGTGTTTTCCTTCCTCTTTCATGGTCCGTGCTGCAGTCAAGCAGGTCCTGAAGACTAGCTCCAGCTTTCACATCATCTTTTAAGTCTCTCTTAACACCTTCTCAATAACCTCAGGAACATTGCTTGTCACGTAGCACATGTTGCCGCAGGGTACCAGCGTGATAATGAAATATTCCCTGCATGCATCCCAACAGGAGAGAGGAATTGCAGTTCTGCTTTTTACTGCTATGATTTTTTATTTTTTTTCCTGACAAAGGCAGAACTTTGATTTCCAGTTTATTTCTGGGCACCAAATTAAGTAACTGGGTACTCTGCTTGAGTTTACTTACGATGACCAGGCAATTGTGTCTCTGCTGTTTTTTTAGATAAACTTCTCCAGACTTTAAATGAAGACAGAGAAGGCCCACCCAAAACAATTAAAATGGAGAATTTCTTCACAGTCTATCACGAGAAGAGACGTAAAGCTTCCCTTTACCATCGCTTGTCACAGCAGTGACAGCCTGCAAACCTCCTGCCCTGTGTTGGTCCCCGTTTGTCACCGCCTCTGCCAGCTCCTGCCCTGGCAGGTGCCCGGCATGTGTCAGACGTGATTCATGGGTTCATTCGATCAACGCTGTGCAGAAAAGAAAGATGTATTTTCTTTTAAATTACAAATTAGACATTTACTCCCCATATCCAGTGGCAGGGGCTTTGGCTTCTTTATATCCAAAGTGCACCATTTATAGCTCACCGTAGAATTTAAATACTGGCTTCTCTCATGCCTAACCCTGAAAGTGAAATTTCTGTAATAATAGAGCATATGAGTGAAACCATCCTACCGCCTTGTTTTATTGTCACGGCAAGCTTGTTTGAGCTGTTGCCTTTGGTAGTAAATGGGCAGAATGCGTTGTCCCCTGGACATTTAAAGGCCTTTTAATTACAGGTTGCTTTCTGTTTTACACACCACATTGTAATTTCTTTCAGAGAATTTCTTTAGAGTTAGAGTTTTGCTCTGACATTGATTGATGCGTGTTTACATGGCACGTGACATTACTTGCTTCTAAATGTATGTGCGTAATATATAGGCTTTGTGTCTGATGCTTCCTCTGGAGATAATGTTAGTAATGCAATAATTGGGAACCGTGAGAAAATGCAGTTGTACTATAGGAAATAAAATATCATTTGGTTTTCTCTTCTGTGACAGAAGTGTGTGGAGTTCTGTGAAAAAGGGCAGTTTGTTTTGATATTTTTGGGAAAGGGCAAGGTTAAAAAAAATCAAAATTTGTTAGTAATCACAAACACCTGGATCATTTGTTAATCAAGAATATTCCCATACCGAGAATTCTAAAGTCTCGTCTAGCCTGTTTTAGGGAACACTTGAGGTATGAGACTCCCGAGTCTTGTCTTTGTCAGAGCACCGGAGTCCTCAGGACCCAGCCTGGCTCAAACACGGGCTCTTTTATTCCGTAGCTAGCCTTTACGGTCAGCTGCTGACCGCAGCTCCCGCAGGATTGCCGTTTTGCTTTAAAGAGCCTCACCCATGATCGCACCAGTACAGTACATTGGGTAGTGCGGGAGTGGCTTTAACGGGTAGTTCAACATGAAAGGTATGTTTTTACTACTTACATAAATAGTAGAAAATACTATTTAAAGCAACTACTGTTCTACTGTCCCTGGCTGTAACTCTGTGTTTGTTTATGCTTTTAGAGATTGGTAAGATTTGAAACAGATAGTGCCGCAAGGCATCGCAGGGGCAAATATAGTATGAGAGCACTGTCATATTGATTGCAGTTAAAAAAATCATTACTTATGGATCTAAAAGGTATTTTTTCCTTCACTTTAAGATATTTTCATTCTCACAACCATATTTGAGTTGGTCGCTGAACTTAAATACTTCATGATGATTTTGTAGTTATTGAGAATTTTTCCCAAATAAATTCCCAAACTGTCTTCTTGGCCAAATCTCAAACCAGAAGACAGGGTGGGTGGTGTTACTGGCATCTGCTTGACTACGTCATGACTTCTTATTAGGCTATCACTAACATGTAGCTGTTTTAACAGATCTACATACCTTATATGTCTCTAGTAATCCATATACTTTGATTTGTAGGTAGACCTGATCTTTTTATGTCACTTGTCTAACTAAGCTTTACAAAATTAACACTTAATACTTTTGTTTTATTCCCAGTTATTTCCGGATACGTCTAAATGAGGATGCATTTAGAATTCTGTGTGAATAAGATGTGCAAATTTTGTTTGTATACTTCTGCTTTTTTTGTGAGCTGTTCTTTGAGCGACAAGGAGAAAATAATAAAATTATTCAATCATGGGACTAATTGAGTAGATGAAAACAATTTTGGGATATGTGATTCTGGCATCAAAAGATGTGCTGGATGCTTTAATGTAGTTCTTCACAAATCAGATGCCACGCTGTCTGAAATGTGTGAAGAGCTATCTGAGACAGGAGGAAGGTGGTATAGAGAACTCTTGTTTGTTCCACAGAATTTCCGGTATTATTCTGGCCAAAAAAAAATTAAAATATTTAAAATTGGAGAGACCTTTTTTCCTAGGTTTGCAAGGAACTTGGAAC
The DNA here is from genome assembly GCA_013397275.1 of Burhinus bistriatus. Classification (NCBI taxonomy): domain Eukaryota; kingdom Metazoa; phylum Chordata; class Aves; order Charadriiformes; family Burhinidae; genus Burhinus; species Burhinus bistriatus. Next base: position 303,740 of record VYXH01011826.1, on the reverse strand, counting down.
AATGAAAGAACAGTATGAACTACCATTGATTTCATGGAGTTCAAGCTCCAATACAACTGATTACAATCAAATTATATTATTCAGCTCTTTTGTTATTTAACAATTGATGTAAGAACAGAAAAGAATGTATTGTAATATGATAGTTTACATCATCTCTCCCTGAAGTGTTTTTCTGAAGAGATAGGCACTCAGCTTTCAGCATTTGCTCGTTGCAAGATGTGAAAGGAATGAAGTCCTTTGTATAAGACTGAATTTATTTGGCCCGAGACAAGCGGTAACAATCAGAATGCGTGAAAAGAGGGCATTTGTGTTACTTCGTTTAAACATCAGTGGTGGCCATATTCAAACTGTCTGTTGCAAGGGCCTTGCCTTAGCCATTGTGAAACCCAACTAGTGAAGGTCCAATTCGGGTGCGCCTTGAATTTCTATGCAGGCAGCAGAGAGGCTGCCAACACCACAAACAGCTCAGGTTGTCCAAGTAAGGCTCTTGCTTCTCTCCATCAGAGACACCGGGTGCTTCCTTGGGAGCTGCCTTCACGTACAAAGAGGGAAACTGCCGTGAAGCAGCTCGCAGGGAGTAGTAAAGCAATCATATCTGGTACACAGCCAAATTCAGAGCTGTGTAGTAGGATCCTTGGATCAGCTGGGGTCTCGTCAGTGAACTGGCTCCATCCTCCTGGATGGAGGATTTGCACTATAGCCGAGGTGTTGAGTGCTTGGTGGCGTAGGTGGGGAGCTGTGTTCAGGCTGTCACCTGAATCTCCTTATTAGTCGTCTGTACGGTGTGTAGCTGTGTGGTCTTGCTCTTGGTGCAGGGTTACTGTGCGCTATTCGGTGCAAACTTAAGACTTGTGGGTGGAAGAGATCAGAGGGGAAAGGGTTCGATGACCTTCCACAGCGTCTGAGGACTAACAGAAGCTATGGCACCTAACAGATGAGGTTTGATTTACTTTGGAAATATGTAATATCTTGTCACTTTGAAATGGTTTCATTTTTCATGGCTATAAGATGATACAATTTACAACATAGAAAAAAATCCAGATTGACAGCCCTAACAGACTTTCTTATATTACCTGCAAGGTCTTTGTAGCTTTGTTTTTAAGGTCTCTTTCCCTTCCTCTGTATTCCTGTGCTATGGGAATAGCCTCAATGGAGCTCATAAAAACAGGAAAACAGTTTGATAAATATGTGCTTTAGACAGTCTTGCATGTGGGCACAAAATGATCTAAGGTTTGATTTAACCTCAGCCCAGTCACAATACGGAATTGTAGCTGGTGCGTAAAATGAGTCAGTGGCACACCGCCCTTGTCCTGGGACTGTGGTTGGTCATACAAAGATCATCATTCAAAGACACAATACGTCTCTTGTCATTGTGTCTGTTGGGGCTTGTGTTGGGTTGAGCACATAAGTAGCAAAATGAGATGAAGAAAGGGATACTTCTTTTGCTCTTATTTCAGAATTAAAACCTGGGTATTCTACAATCACTCATGGAGTAGAAGACAAAAACATTCGATGTTTATCTTCTTTTTTTTTTGTCTCAGACTTGGCCTTCCTCACTCGATCTCGTACTTCTCCTGGGTAGTGCTATGAACACAAACCACTCTCTTGCCTCAGCAGGTCTCCAAAGCGTCCAGTTTCTCCGTCCCAAACCCCCAACCCGTTCTGTGATCCTTGTAGGGTGATGTTCCCAGGTCTCGGGCCTCTCCCGTGTCCGTGTCAGCGTACATCAAGATTCCTCAGCACAGAAAAGCATCCCATGCAGTACCCTCCCACTAAATACCTATAACTGCACACCAACGTTTCTACTCCTTCCTAGCCTGCGGGTAGATTTGGAAAGTCTTGTGCACTGGTCGGCTGGGCAGGGAAGGAGGAAGGAACAGAGACAAGGGGCGTGTGCAGGAGGCTCTGCTTACGTGGAGCTTGATTTTGGTTTAAGACAAGACCCTGCGTTCTCTGCACTGTGACTTGTTTCCTTGTTGTCTTTAATCTGTGTGTCGGCATTGTACGCTTCAGCGTACCGCGGAACGGCAGTCCTTCCGAGGAGTCCGTGGCAAACTTGTTGCAGTCTCTCATGATGCAAGGTCTGGATCAAGGCTTGTACTGATCATGCAAGTCCAAGGAATGGACTGATGGAAGAAGTAATCGACTTGGCAAAGCTCTTCCAGTGAGATTTAGCTTGCAACACCTAGCATCACTAAATGTGGCTTATCACCAGTTTTAATTATTAGAAGCTAAGCTTTTCTCTCTCTCTTTCCCTGCCAAATGAAATGATCAGATTTTTCCAAAGTAATGAGTCTGAAAACCTGAGCTGTTATATCAAAGGCAAAAGATGAGTATTTCTGTTGTAGCTGTATTTAGGAAAAGGCAAAACTGCAGGGTGTATTTTGTTGTTGGGGCTTTTTTTTTATGATTCTTAGTATGTGTTTCTAGTCAGAAGAAAAAAACTTCCCAAAGGTGCTGTTTTCTGATACAAACAGAACCAGGTTATGCAGATAAGAGAATCTGTCAACTGCTCTATACTTGCAGCTTAATTTTATTAGGAAGTCAGCTGTCCAATTGCTTCACACTGGCGTCCAACTATTAAAATCTTCTTTCATGTCTGTTTCCCTTCCCGTTACAAAACCAATCTAATCGTGCCAGTTTAACGCTTACTTTTTAAAAATTGCTTTCCGCGCATCGTTCTTCATAGTTCATTGATATAGGAAACCCACGTGGAAAGGCCACTGTTTATAAAACGGCATGCCAGAATGTTTATCTGGCCTTGGGCTGCAGGAACCAGAGGATGGATGAGTATCCTGCAGTTGTTTTGGCCGTGATTATTTCGTGGATGGCAGGTTGCCAGCAGCAACTGCAGTAAAAGGTCCAGAGTGTCAGCCTCTTCCTCTATGTGATAAAACAGAGAGCATTTGCACTTTCCGAACCATCTCAGGGAGGATTTGTGGCAGATTTTGGAGGACTTGAAGTGACAGGAGATGGAAGTAGATAAGCTGCTTGCAGGTTGTATGCCAACCTGTCCTACTGTTGGCTCCTCCAGGCCTGGCACCACTGACGCTTTTTTTGCCCTTCTTTCTAGAACATTTAAAAGAGAAGCTGGAGGAATACATGGTCCGTTTTGCCAAAGTGAAGATTGTACGTACCAAGAAACGCGAAGGGCTGATTCGGACCAGACTGCTAGGAGCCTCGCTGGCTAGAGGAGAAGTCTTGACATTTCTGGATTCCCATTGCGAAGTCAACGTGAATTGGCTGCCTCCCTTGCTTAGTAAGTGTGTGAGCGTTCATCAGCCGTTCAAATCAGAGCATACAGCGTAGCTTAAGCAGTCGAAGCCGTGTGCCACCACAAGCAGGACATACGCTGTGTAGAAGTGTTGGGAGCTGTGCTGCCGTGTCTGAAGAGTCAGCATGAGAGAGAACTCAGAGAAATGCGAGCAGCTCCGTTTTATGGTTCTTGTGGCTAAAGAACTGGCAAAATTTTGAAGTACCACTTTTGCCTATTAGAGTTACAATTTATTTTATTACTGCTACCACTAAACACACTGCTACATCTAGTGTTATGCTACGCCCTTACTATACAGCTGAAAACTTTTGTTATGCAGGTATTGTACTCCTTCCTAGTCTTTCACATTCCATTAAAACAGCTTTTGCTGTAAATGTATCCAAGACCTCAGAGTTAAATCCAATAACAACTGCATTCACAATAGGGAGCTCAGAAAGAATGATTTGCTATTGACTGCCTTGCTGGATTCCAGCTGCAGCTGGCAAAGCTCCATTAGTCAAAGGAAGGGAAAGAATCAATTGTTGTAGTCTGGGATTTCACTCCAGGAAACAGCGTCCCCTTTTCTACACACCCGACTACATGCAAAGTGTGTGTGCTTTGCAAAGTGAGGGCTTTATTGCTGGCAAAACCAAAGAAAATTCCTCAGTTTACTATTAAAGAAATTTGTGTTAATTAGAAGAGTATGTCATAAGTACATAACAGGATAGGGTTTCACCGATTAATGGTTATTGTCTCTTGAATTTTGTTGCTAGGACTGTTTAGCGACACGATAAGCTGATAAAACATTTGCAGTCAAGAAGAGATGCTGTTCTGCTAATGAACTATCACTTGAGACCAGAAAAAAAAAACAAAACAACTAGTAACTAGTTTTTCTTCAGATGACTAACAGACAATGTGCAAAATTCCAAAATTATATCCTTTCTGCCTTCCATATCAAATTATACATACAGTCTTTCCCCTTTTTACCACTTTGCCCTTCATCACAACATCAGCATTTTTAAAAATTACCTTGGTGCCTTCATGTAAAGCCCAAATGGCATAAAGGAGCAGAGGCAAATACAAGTTTCAACAAGCCTCCCACAAGCAGCCGCAACAAGTAGCTGTTAAACACTCCGGAGTACTCTACGTATACATTCAGCCACTTTTCACCTCCTTTCTGATTTTGCCCCACTGCACATAATACATTTCCATGAATGAAAAAAATCTCAAGAAGATTTTCATTCTTGCCCTCTGAGATCTTTTGCTAAGTTACTGCAGATGAGACGTAAGCCTTCTATTTTGCTAACTTAGACATGGGAAAATTGCAAGTTGCAAAAACAGTTCCTTTTCTCGCTCTCTTGTCTGAAATGAAGGTACGTCTAGCTGGGTTTCAACCTCTAAAGACTGAAAAATAAACAGAATGGTCACAAAGGGTTCATAATTGCAGTTAGGTTGCAGTTGGGTTTTGAACTGATGATCACAATCCTCAGCCTCAAGCCGGAAAACTGGGAGGATGAGAGAAGCTTTGTCAGGGACCAAGTCCCAGTTCTCCTTGGTTCTCAGGTGGAATGAGATCTTTCTAATTCTTCGTATAGTAGAAATACACATAGCTAACCAGCCAGAGGGTCTGGAAGTTAATCTTGAGAAATACTGGAGCCCAGAATCAATAGGCTTTATTTTGAAAGAAAAAGTAGAGCATTACATGAAGAAGAACAAACAGAGAATGAACACACAGCTAGTGTATTTAAGGATGCCCTGTTTTACAAAAGGGATGAGAGAACTTTCTCATAACCATTAGTTGGCAAATATTTACTGTACTGAAATCAGATGACACCTGGCTACTAATAATAGTAAAGTTAATGTGTTTTTGCAAATGTTTATCTAAAGATCTAACTTGCGATTCACTCAGCCCTGCATGTGACAATGTCATTCAGGGAAACCACAACAGAGGGTATATTGGGTACTTATTGAAGCTGCCCTATTTCAGCTCTCGTTGTATCTGCCGTGTGCGGTGAGGAGCCCTCGAGAAGCGCGGTTGGGCCCTGCTCTGGTGGAGACTGCCAGTCCTCGCTGAGAGGGGCCGCCGTTTCCACTCCTCCAAACCAGGTTTTCTTCCAAATGAGACCTTGAAAGTCAGAGGACGGGGAGGTGATGAGGAAGCCAACAGCAATCATATAAAGGCAGTTCTCAAAGTTATTTAGGTATCTAACTTATATTTTCAGAATTGACTGTCACTCAGTAGCCCAAAGGAAGACTGAGTTACCTCAGTACTTGTTAGGTGTCTAAGTCGCTCCGTGGAGCTGAGCCACAGTTGTGTTCAGTTACAGTCCTTTGTTTTGTTTTCTTGAAAACAGGTGCAAAATGGCTTTTCTTTATTTTCTTTAAGCTTTGGGTTTCTAAACGGAGATAAGGCTCTCTGAGGTCTCAGGGAGTTTTCCTGATGTCCACCAAGCCGGCAGCAGTGGTCATGTCAAAGTGCAGCTCGTCGTTGTCCCTCCTCAGCAGCGCAGAGTCAGCAGAAGGGAAGATGTGGCTTGGGCTCTGGTTGCTGTGGTTGCGTCTGGTGTGGTGGGAAGGTGGAGTTATTGCAGGTGAGAAACTGAGCGGCAAACCAGCTGAACGATGCAGGCGCAGCTTTCCTTCTGCTGATGCTGCGGGAGCAGCAAGGGGGAGACGGACGAGAGATGGGTAGTGCCATAGGCTACCAGAACTAAGGCTCCTCAAAACAGATTTTTTTTTCCCGACCAAGACTTGAAAGTATATCGTGTTTAGATCACGCTTAGCAAGTTGTCAAGACACCTGCTAGCTATAGCTGTCCATCTCCACAACATTTATATGAGGCATCGCTTGCCGGTGGGGAGACTGAGAGTACAAGTACTTACGACAACTCAGGTAACAAGCCACTCAAATGTTTTCACCGTCTGTAATCACATATTTAAGTAGGAAAATAAGAGTATTTCCAATATGGCATTGTTGCTTCAACCAGGCCAATTTGAAACAAGCACTTGAAATTAAAGGGGTGCATCTTTCCCTAAAAGATAAAACCTACATTTTTGAGACAGTGACGTATCCAACATTGAAAACTTCTGTTTGTTATCACATGTGCACACTCTGCTTGATAGTAAAAGTGCTAAATTCAAGTATTTGTGTATATATTGCTTAAAACTGCTAGGGAGAAAGGTCTGAGCAATGCTCCCTCTTGATCCCAGGCTTTCCCTCAAATCTGCAAGATTTTTATATGTTCCGGGATGCTTACCTGTCTATGCTTCCCCTTATCTGCAGCATATTTGCATTGAAATAGCGCATGGAAATTTTCAGACCAGTGGGAATTTGTGAGAGGATGATGAGTAAAGGCATTTCAGCTGTGACTCAGACTCTTGCCTCAGGAGCGGGTGGGATGAAGAGCAGTGGCTGGCAAAGGCTGTAAAGCTACCACTCGTGTGAAATGTAGGCTAGCCCTGCAGCCCTTTTTTCTGTTTCCTAAATTTATACTGGGGCTATGCTCAAGCCTGAGAAGTATGTATGAAACTACATTATTTTAGGCATTGAGGCTGTGCAAGTTTGATTACTCTGACTTTTGGTGTGCACCACTACAAACACCCTGGTTTCTTCAAAAGTCAAGGTCTTCCTGTGGTTCCTCATCATCTCCAAAACGTTTTTGGGGCTGAGAAGTTCTGCAGATACAGACAAGAACAGGCAGGTAAGTGTCATCTTGCTTGCAAAATTCTTGCAGAGTTGTAGAAATGAAAACTGGGATTGATCTTGAGCATTGCTCAAATAACTTTCTCCCTGGCTATCTCTGCGTGTGACTTGGAGATTTCCAATCCTTCAGTCTATTTAAGGGCAGTGGCTTTTGAAGATCAAGAGAAGGTTGCTAATGTATTATGAGTCTACCTTTGACCTGCTCCAGCCAAATCAATTCCATTTAGTTCCTCTCCTCCAATCAATTTAGAAGGGGAGGGATGAGAGACAGATTATTATAAGCCCAAAAACTATTAGCAGGACCATCACAGGAAAGAGATTATGTAAAAATGACTTTACATAATGATTACAGATAACACTACACAGAATACCAGTGAAAGTAATTATATTTGGCAATAGCAACAGTAATGCAGCCATTATGTCCAATATGAGTTTCCTAGAATTTTGTGAGAGCCTGTGCTTTAAATTTATTTCACTATTAAAGGATCAGGATGTAAAAACCTGCTGAACCTCCAGGCACAGTAATCTCTCACTGGCGGTCAGCGTTGTTCCCCCATTTGGACAGTCTCTAAGCAACAACTGAGAACAAATATGAAAATTACAGATGTTTTGCTAAAATAATCTTTTTTCTTAATTTCAGTCCTTCAGAAGCAAGAAAGTAGAATCTGTATTATTAATCACTGCAGCAATATTACTTGCCTTCCTATCTAAGTGTTCATTCCCCACTCAGCCCTCTGAGGTTTTTTAGGCTATTATCAAGCACTGGTGAAATCTAATCCTTAAAAACAAAAAACCAAACTTTCCACATAGGCCCTACAAGGTATTGCGTTTTGTAAAGAATCTAAGCTATCATTCAGAGAAAAAGCTTTATTATACTTGGAATTTTGAGGTTTTGTTTTTTCAAGGGTTCATAGATAGTTCTTCTCCTGTACTTTCGTGCCAACACAGCTACAAATTTTCCCTGTGCTTCCTCATTTCAAACCATTATTCTTCTGCCTAGTTCTTGCGTTTGGAGTATCTTCTTTGCTTTTCTTTCTTTTCTGAGGAGCTCGATGGGTTTGAGCAATAGGATTCACCAAAGCAGACTCAGACCCCCCCTGCCCTTGTACCAGAGATGGGAATTTGATTTAGCCTCACAGTTCTGATTATTTTTTTTTTAAAAGCAAAAAGAAACTCCTTTCTTTAGAAAACTGGTGAGGAAGAATAACACTGTGGGGCCTTCTTTATATCTCAAAGATCGGTACAAAGGAAGGACGCAAGCCCTGTTTTGTTCCTCGTGTTGGAGTTTGCCTTTAATTTGTAGGATTTGATCTCAAAGCTGACGCACACCAGAGCTGCAGGAGCCGCGGCTGAAGGGTTGCGAGGGCTGAGATTCACGTTTAGGAACACAAATGTCTCTCGCCGGAGCTTGCCGTACACACTCCCCACAGCTGAAGGAGTGTTTTCACATTGTGCTTGCTGGCTCGTTCCGTAGCTGACAGATTGGGGACGGCTCAGAGTAGCACAGTGACAGAGATATAGGTGACTGGACTCCTGTCGGTCTCACAGGGATATGCCTCCCTTTAAAGAACTGTAAATGCTTCTAATCATTGCCCAACTGCATTAAGTCCACTTTAGATAAAGGTTTGATACGGATTTGAAAAATGAAATGATTTGGGGGCTATAGGGAACAAAGCAAGCAATCTTCAAACATCAGAAAACCTGGGGGATTCGCTTTGCGGTAATATGATAGATGGCTTGACTAGACGTGCCGTTTCCTATTTTCTACTTTCATTTTTCAGACCAGATTGCACTAAACCACAAAACCATCGTGTGTCCTATGATCGATGTCATTGACCACAATCACTTTGGCTACGAGGCGCAGGCGGGGGATGCCATGCGAGGAGCTTTTGACTGGGAAATGTACTACAAAAGAATACCGATTCCTCCAGAGCTCCAGCGAGCTGATCCCAGCGACCCCTTTGAGTAAGTAGCGATAAAGGGGAGAGTGGGAACGTGACGCAGAGCAAGCAAAGAAGGCAACTGTAGCAGACGAATCCAGGCCCAGAAACTTCCATGTAGGCCGCTTCGTACTAATGAATGGTAGTAGAAGCAAACAGCTTTTATACAGAGTTATAAAACCTCAAAACTAGGAAAAAGATCAGGGCAACAAGTTGTGGAATTCGCAAGCTGTGCCTGGAAACACAAACCATCCCCATCTTTTCCGGCCCAGTGGTTGTACCTAAAAGAAACAGGCACGTACTTGTACTCAAGAGAGAGGATTGGCATTGGACAAGGAGTGAGCGTGACTGGAGTTACTCTGTTTATTCCACAGAGCGCTTCCTGAACAGGCTGTAGTGTAATGTTTTCTTTGATGGAGACTGATGCGATACATGCATCAATAGCCGAGTCCGCGTTCTGCCGGCAGATGCTTTGTTTATGGTGATGTTGCTACTCTATATGTGTTGCTGTAAGTTAAACGCAGGGCTGTCAAACCCACAGTGTCACGCTGATTTGTAAATAAGTTTTGCTAAGCCAGCCGCCGATGGCAGCGTTGTATACATCAGCTCATTCACAGGAACGATCTTCTACTTTTCACGAAGGTAGATCCTTTTTTCTTTTCTTTTAATTATTCTTATGTAAGTATCAGCTAGGATTAATCCACGTCAGCAGAGAGAGGATGGACAGACAAACAGACAGACGTGGGTCAGAGTCTCCAGGTCTCTCGCAGGGCTGACTCTGGGGCTGTCTGTGGCCCTGACTGAAACTTCATGCTGCAGGTTTTGGCAGTTTAAAAACTCAGCATTTTCCTCTCCCCAAAACAAAACCTGGAAACAATAGCAACAGAAACCCTGTGTCTGCGGCCCCGACTCTGCACTGTTTTGAAGTAATGGATCTGATTCATGCAGAAATTGACCCTCGCATCCAGGGAATGACCAGCTCTGTATAGGGAGAAGTAGGTAATTGCGGCGTTCAGTGGGCTTATTTTCATTATTCTGCTTGTTCCTTTTTACTTATCTCGATCTAGGTCCGTCAGTCTTCATCTTGCATTGGTGTAAGTGCTGATGGAGTACTTCCCATCAGCTGCCAATGCGACGGCTCCACAACACAGAGGCAGCCAGCGCAATCACGTAACACTCCGGAGCTGCTCCATTACTCGTCCACAAGTCTTCCTGGTCCTCTGAGCCGTTGTAATTTCTTGCCACTTACTGAAAGTCACCTGGCACGTCATACGATTTGGTTCAGCATTCAAAGTTTGTGTATAAGTAAAACTTCTCTTTTGCCAGCGTAGCTCCGGGGTTGCTTACCAGCCGTTTCGCAGACCTGCAGTTCGTGGCATGCGCCTCTCAAAGGGGGGAGAGGCCTGGAGAGGTGGCACTCGTGGGAGACTTCCCAGGGCGGATGAGGCTTTGTGCGGTGCAGAGCGGCTCTGGTGGTTCTGCGTGAACTGCTGTTACCATCAGCATGGCACCCACCTGGCCCTGCCTGCGTTCGTGAGACACGCAGATGCGTGGCTTCGCGAGGAACAACGCGTAGGACAATGCAACCTATACATCGCTTGTAGTCGGGGTAGTCGTCTCCCCAGAAGGGTGGAAAGGCTTCCCGGTTCTTACACAGATGGGTGAGAGTCTTTGTTTTCCCCATCACAGGATCCGCACCAGGGCGATGCCGTGGGAAAGCAGCATTGCAGACGGGACCGCCGTGTCCCTCCCCACCCACGGCAGCAGGATTGAAGGCTGGCTGAGCTGGGACAATATCTTTGCTCAGAAGCACCCTCTGCCTGGAATGGCGAGGGTATGGAAGTATTTTAAATAACCAGTATGAATTTTGCTTAGAGGAGAGATTATTTTCAAATAATTGAAAGTCAGTACTGCTTTTCTGCTAGGGCCGTCTCTGTTGACACCTGGAGCTTTTAATACCTTGCTTACAACAAGTATGGTAAACGTTACAAACCATTTTAGATATCAGTAACTTAATTGACCAAGACAGCTTCTGTAGAATTAAAGAGACAGAACAGTTTTCCTTTAGGTGCATATACACTAAAACTAGAAACGGCTTCAGCCAGCGCCATAATTATTATGTTACTATTTTGTAAGCAGTAGGGATTTTTATTTTTTTTATTTAGGTTAAATATTTTGCTATTAGTATCCTAGCAGCTTTATTTCTTGCCAGCAGCATCAGATCTGAGCTGATCCTTAATGAACTGAAAAATGCTGGCAATTTTCAGTAAAACACCAGCAAATAATGGGTACGTGATCCAAAAATTGCACTGATGAGTTTTTTTTTCCCTCACTTAAAATGCCAGCTCAGTATGTGTGTTAACCAGAAAAGGTCACGTCAGCCTGAGAAATGATGTCCATCAACCCAGACCAAACTACGGAAGACCTAAGAGCAGTCATTGTATTATGTGAAGGATACGTTTGCTTTCCAGCTGCTCATGATGAAAACACTGCTGCAGCAGACATCAGCAGTGTTTGCTGTTGACACAACAAACTGGAGTGCTGTCAGGTAGGCTTTTGGCGTGACAGTAGCACGGAGCTTGCCGAGCTCCAATGCCAGCTGAGCTAGTGTTTCTGGAATTTAATTTCCACACACCCCCCTTTTCCCCCCCCCCCCCACTGTACTCCACCGTAGTCGGTGTTTGACAGGTACTTTCCTGGTGGTGGCTGTCTACCCGGACACGGTGTTTCCGTTCAAAATCCCTCTTGTGAAGAATGTAGACATTCTCATCCACTCGTGGTGTGAGCGTGGGCATGGCTCGTTGTTCACACGCCTGCCGTGCCCTCAGGCAGCGCCTCCATCCTTCGCCGTGACACCGCTTGGAGCTTCCTTCCAGACCTCAGCTTTTCCTGGCGCACACCATACCCATTCTCAGGCCCTCTGCCGTTGCTCACGACAAGTAGCTTTACACCAAGATTTGGCTTGATGTTTATGACTTTAGGACTGTGTAACACTCTCGGAAGCTTCCAGCCTGCCCAGTGTCAGATGCAGGTAGAGATGATGTAGTAGCACCAACCTGGGAGTCACATGACAAAATTATAACTGCATTTGGATCAGGCTGCATTCACCTACAAAATTTTTCATTTTGGTTCTCATGCAGTTTGGCACTGGGCACGCCAAGTTTCCCGTAGGTTGCACTGAACCGTACTATAGCCGTATAAAATGTATTTTCGGTCAAAGCTCCTCTGTGCATTATTGGTTATTGCTCTGTGCTCATTGTAGTGTTTAGGAAAGTTTAACAACTATTCCATAAATGGATCTCACATAGCCTTTAAGATTAGCTATTTTTCTGAAAGATCTGTGTTGCTGTTTTTCAGGATACATTGAATCCTTAGAGGTGTGGAAATTGGGCTTCACCCCTAATAATGTTGTCTTCCCACCCAGAGACTAAATCTGTGAACTCCTTGTTGAGTTCCCTTTTCCATGTGCCACGGGGACAAGAGAAGTTTTATGTTGCGTTCATCCGACCCGCCACACTCGCGGCTCATCACACTTGGCTGTAGGGATTTTCCTCTTGCGACTCGTGTACAACTACCCCAATATATTCTGAAGGGGGCTTCACGCCGTTTTTCCCCTGGGGCGTTCAGGGTTGTGTAAATGACACAGAGCAAACTGATGGTCTGATGTATTGTGGGAAATTGTCAGACGAGCGTGAAATCATCATCACGTCATGATGATGCTCGCTGTCTTGATCCCAGGGTCAACGATCGTTCAGCAGAATTTGAGATGACTTGGGAAGTTTTCTTCTAGTCTACAAGCAGAGAGGACCAGAGATGTTTGCCTCCTTTGTGGCAAGGATCACCTCAGCTTACTATCTCTCGCTGGTTTGTTTTTCTGTCGTGCAGAGGTTTGGGAGCGTGCCCTTACGGGACACGGGCGCCTGGGACAGAAGAGTGCTCTTGTGTGGCTGTTTCTTTCTGTGGCGCAGGCGTTCTGGTCGCTGGAGGAGTTTGCCTAACCCGAGCTATTGCCACTTAAACTAATAGGGTAACCTTGTTACTATAATGGACTGTGATATACAGCACGTCAGTTTATATGATTTAATAGCCTGTCTGGGCTAAAAGCTCTGTGGAGGTTTAAAGCAGAGGTTTGATATGCTCAAGCCTGCTGGGGATGACTGCTCTTTATTTCCCGGCAGCACTCACATTACATCAATTCATGTTATCGCATGCCCGATCTGAAAATGGGCATCAGTGTCCCTTCATGCCAGCAGCAACATATTTTTAACCAGACAGGAAAACATCAACAATTCAACTAAAGAAGTATTTGGAAAAACCACAAACTGATTGAGAGGACTGAAATAGCACAGATCGGTTAGGGTAGGAAAGGGCTGCACAGCTCCTCGGAGCGGTTTTACGGTGGTGTAACTTTATGATACCGGAGGGAGGGAAAGGTGCGGGTGAGACCTAACAGCATTGCTATGGAATTGCGACTCGAGCTGGAAATCCTAACCGATGAGAGAAGTGTTGTGCAACTTACTGGATGCCAAGACTTCTAGCACCTCTGTGGGAAAGTTAGTTAGTAGTGTTTTGGTATGTGACCACTCCTTGCTCTCCAAGAGTTCGCGTTTGCCTTCTGATGTAGAGCTGTCATCTCCAGACCTCCCTGAAGGGAAACAAAGCTGAAGAATCACGTAATTCTAGCGAAGGACCAGAACGATAGTTTGGCAAATACCGGGCTAGCCAAGGAAGTAGAAGCAACTTTGTGACCTCGTGCCGAGGGGTTTTAGTTCCCGTACTCGGTTTCCTATTTATAAAATAGGAACAGAATCACTCCACCATCACAAGGCTGCTTTGGATATGAGTCTGGCAAAGGTTATAGGATTGAGATCTCACCCTAATAGGGGCTACTTATGGTTTATGGATGTACTTTTTGGTAAAATTTTGGACATGCTCAAGGGATGATATTAGGTGATCAGACATTTTTCTCTTCACTTGCATCACAGACTCTCAACCTTGGATGTAACGTATGACCTTAACATAGCCAGTTCTGTGTTAGTTTGGAAGATTACTTGGCACGTTCTGTTGAACTGAATATCTAAAACCTTATTATTATTATGCAAGCTGTTGTCAGCGTGCTCTTTTATTTGAATTTGACATACTCTCAGAAATACTATCTTTTTCTACAGCTCCTTACTTCCAGTATTTATATATACTTTTTACAACATGTTGGTGCAAAGAAAGTCTTTGCTAAGGCTGCATTTCAAATCTGACAAGTACTTTTACAATTTTATGATCATTTTCTGAAGTTTAGAAAGTGTTTGGACCATGATTTCTGTTCTATAGCTCCCAGTGCTTTATAGTCTGTGTCTTTTATGGCTGATTCCTGCCTATAAACATATTCATAAAACCTCTCACAACCAGAAACAATTGTCTATTTTTTTTAAAGCCTGAGTGTAATCTACTGGTTTGAACTGTGCTACAGGAATGTTTGATGCAAGGGCATTATTCTGCAGGGAAGCAGTCTCCAACCACTGTGAGTTTGTGTAATTTAAGGTCTTGATTTATTGTTTTGACAAGCTGTGGTCTGTAGAAGACTGTTAGTGGAGATAACAATAGTGGAGATAACAATAGCTTTTACAAACTGCCATCCACCCATGGCTTACACTGACACACCATTTGTGAGTGAAGATATGCATATTCAATCATTTTCTCCTGCCTTTCGTGGGATTTCAATGTAGAGGTTCTGTACAACCAGCACATTTTCTCTGAAGGCCAGTTCAGAAGAGATAACTCTGTAGAGAGTGTAACCTGTCAGAAAACAAAACAAAACAAAACTAAAATAAATAAATAAATAAATAAAAAAAAAAAAAAAAAAACAAAAACAAACAAACAACCCAAACAACACCACCAACAAAAAAACCTCAAACCATCAAGGATAAAAAGCTACTGCTGGTATAATTTTTATGACCTTACAAGAGTCACTCAAGGAATTAGTTGAGTCCTACATGCTCGTTGAATTGGGTAGGTTTGGGTTTGATACACAGCTTTTTTTCACTTGAATGTTGCTGGTGGCTCATGCCTCCCAAGACAACAGGGAAATAATTCTGTTTGTAATGCCTTGATGCTGCAGTGCCAAAGTAGCTCTGTTTTTCTGCTTCTGTGGAAACTCGTATTTCCAATTTTCTTTCACACTTGGAGGTTCATGGTTAGCATAAAACTGTAAACATTTTGAATGTAATATTTCTAGAGCTGTTAGCCTGCTACTTCACACAAATATTAACTTTAGAGCTTGACAGTCTATGCGCCCATATGCTGGGGCAGATTCCTAGAGCGGGTCACCAAAACTACCAGTAATTAGAAAACTAAGTAGTTTCTGGATGTGAATTTAAGATTTCTTTACATAAAAAACACTGGGATGGTGGCCAAGAAGAAGACAGAGCTATGTTGCTCAGTGCATACTGAGCTATTTAACGCTATCAACATGCTATTGATACAGATGACTTGGCTTTCAAAATTATAAAATCACATCCAATCAATTTTCCATGAAGAAAAAGAAATCAGCCTTTTAAAATAATTATTTCTATTTTTAATTGTATATTTTCAAGCCATTTTCTCTGGAACTTTCATGCAGAATTTGGTGACACCTATTGGTACAAAGAAACAGAAAACCAGCACCCTTCTCTTACATTTTATAGTGTTTACCAGCATGAAGTTGGGAGTGCCCTCTGCATCCACTTCCGTTTCTGTTTGGTGGTTGTTGTGGTTTTTTTAAAGAGCGACCTATTGCTGTCTAAAGCCTTGATCTAGTGCTACGGTTGCTTCCAACAGAGGAGCGAACAAAGACCAAAACGACTAATTTTGTCGGACCCCTCTGTGCCAAACCGCTTCCAAATCTGTATGTTGATGCAAGTTCCATACGTGCTTGTTGGCTCCAGTTTACTCTTGACTCTTCCGTGTCTGCCCAGTACGAGCAGTTGGGGTTGGGGGGGTCATTTCCCCCTTACTTTGCGGGGTCTGCCACGTACCCCGCAGTATCACACTGCTTTTCGTTCTTTCCCCACCAATGCCCATGGCTTTTTTCAGAGTAGGCGATCAACTAAGCGTGGCATAGAAGCATCTTCACCTGCCCATATATACCTCCTGATTTTGTTGTCTACATAGAGTAATTCTGACTGTCCAGCTATCTTGACGTAGGTCCTTCTTAGCCCTGAGGTGAAGAGATTTTTCTAGCTTCTAGTCTGAAGAAATTAAGCTGCCAATGCAATGTGTGCTGAAAGCATGAAAAGAAGGGGCTGGGAAGAAATTTATATATAGCCTGTGTCTCAGTACTATTTTTATCTACTCAGAAACTTTCTTGCCACAGCTTTAACCCCTTTATATTTTGTCTTGTACTCTGGGAGAAGACCTTTTAAGTACTTGAAGACTCGTGTCAGATCAGTTCATTGTTCATTTTCAAGTAAATGATCGTATTTTTTTCAGTCTCTCTTAACAAGTCGTGTATTCTAGATCTCTGATTATTATCTTTGCTCTCCTCTGCACATTTTCCAGACTGAGAGCAGATACTGCACCAGCCAAAGCCTTGTCATTGCCCAGTGGAAAGGGCGGGTGACATTGCTTGTCTCAGAGGCTGTGTTCCTCTTTGTATTTCCTTGATGTCGTTGATCCATGCCAGGCTTGTGCTGTGGTGTGACCTCCACATCCTTTTCTGCAGAACTGGTATCTAGCCAGGTGCTCATCATTCTCTTGTAATTCAGATTTTACGTGCTTGAAGGCGAGGAATTTGCCTTTGTATCTATTTGAAGCTCCGTGTCCAAAAAGGTGATCTGTCTTCATTATCCCTAGATCAGGGTGATGCTTTGTAGCTGAACATCTTGAATTTTATCTTTTTTTTGCCTTTGTTTACTTCACTTCTCCAATTTTGCTAAGGTTTTTGAATTCTGATTAACCTTCTGATTTTTACAGCCTGTTGCAATGTTATTTGAGCTCTATTTGAGGTTCATGCAAATGGCAAACTCTGTCCTAAATCCTGATTGTAAGAATGTCTGTTTGATCCGTGCCAGAAATCAGGATAGGCAAAGTGTCTGGTTTTCCAACAATACAGCCAGTGGTTGCTCCATTTTCTCAGCCAAAAATGCAGCATGTACCACTTCTGTGGCCCTGGAAAATTTGTCAGATTTGGAAGCCTTGCTTCCTGCCGAGCAAACCTATATAAACTGGTACAGAAGAGTTTCTCCTCATGCTCTAGATGGCATCAGATTTACAGCACAATGGCAGCTGGCTCTTCAGGTCCCCTTCCAGACCCAAGACCAAGATCTAGGACCTCATGGGCACATGTTCCAAACTGGTACAGTTATGCACAAAGCCCTGTTTAAAGCTCCACGGAGTAGGTTTGGTGAATTGCACCATGCTGGTTTTTCATGCAACATTGAACTGAATCGGAAGCAGGACAATATTTGCAGATACTCTCTGAAGACTATTTCCGTTTTGATGTTGGGTTATAGGTGATTGCTTTTTAGTAACGGCTATCAGAAGGTTTTGTGTCTCTCTGATAATCATTATGTCTCTTCCATATTTCTGTACTTAACCCTGGCAGTTACCTGTGAATCAGATCTTTTATCTGAGACTTGAGTAAGAAAAGGAGAGTAAATACAAATTATGTTTAAAATGTTAGGAGAGTTGGTATTGACATGATGAGGACCTTAGAAAAACTGGAAGAGGGGAGATTTGGATTAGATATTAGGAAGAAATTCTTGCCTGTGAGGGTGGTGAGACCTTGGCCCAGGTTGCCCAGAGAAGCTGTGGCTGCCCCATCCCTGGAGGTGTTCAAGGCCAGGTTGGACGGGGCTTGGAGCAACCTGGGCTAGTGGGAGGTGTCTGTGCCTATGGCGGGGGGGTTGGAATTGGGTGATCTTCAGTCCCTTCCAACTCAAACCATTCTATGATTCTATATGCAAGATCACATCTAAATTCTCCCTAGACATACTAGCATCTGTTTTCTTTTCATGTAAGTAACCAAAATATCATTATTCTAGCTGAAAGACAACTTTTGTGAAGAGGCAAAGGCAAATGTGAGGCAAAAATTATGATAAACACTCTAGATTTTGCTGTATTAGTTTATTTATAAAATGCTATGCATATCTTTTGAGAGACCAGGAACAAATGAGACTCAAAACAGTTGTTCCATAAGCTGCCAAGACAGTGTCATTTTTTAGGAAACAAGATTCATGTCGGCTTTGCTCATAGAAGTGTAGAATGGTTATAGTTGGAAGGGACCCTAAACAGCTTCCCTGGGCAACCTGGGCCAGTGTCTCACCACCCTCAACAGTCAAGAATTTCTTCCTAATATCTCATCTGAATCTGCCCTCTTCCAGTGTAAAACCGTTGCCCCTCGTCCTACGGCTCCCCTCCCTGATCCGGAGTCCCTCCCCAGCTTTCCTGGAGCCCCTTTAGGGACTGGAAGGGGCTATAAGGTCTCCCTGGAGCCTTCTCTTCTCCAGGCTGAACAACCCCAACTCTCAGCCGGTCCTCCAGCCCTCAGATCATCTTGGTGGCCTCCTCTGGACTTGCTCCAACAGGTCCATGTCCTTCTTATGTCGGGGGCTCCAGACCTGGACACAGTATTCCAGGTGAGGTCTCCCCAGAGCAGAGCAGAGGGGCAGAATCACCTCCCTGGCCCTGCTGCCCACGCTGCTGGGGATGCAGCCCAGGATGTGGTTGGCCTTCTGGGCTGCCAGCGCACATCGCCGGCTCATGTCCAGCTTCTCATGCACCAACATCCCCAAGTCCTTCTCCTCAGGGCTGCTCTCACTCAGGTGAGTTATTTGGAAAATCAACCCCTCTTGATGTTTTCTGTTGGTTGTGTCAGTGTTATTTTCAGTGCTGGAGAGGCGCTGTGGGCATTAAATTACCAAAGTCCATTTACCCCCTACAGACAACGAGGTGCCTGCAAGGAGAGAGGAGACCCCACTCCCTCCGCTCTCCTGGTTCTCCAGCAGAAAGTTTAGCTGATTCTGCAGAACTTCCTTGGCTTTTTTGTGCTAGGGCAAATAACCACTCTGTTTTCCCATGACTGCAAATGACCTGTGGACATGCAGTGAATTCGGAGCAGAAGAGATGGTGGTAAGCCAGGAGCGCGGTGGGAGAAGAGTAACGATGTTTTTCTCTTTCAAAGCATCGCTAACATGCAAAAGACCTCTCAGAGTACCGGAGGAAAAGGGAAACAGCGGGGAAGAAAGTCGTTTGGAGCAGTATTTTCAGACCGCTGTCTGGGGACCTCAGGGTAGTGGTTTCAAAGAGACTCCTAGAAGGCGCTGGTGGAGAGCAAACCTCTGGAGCTCTCTGCCCACCAAAGTGTGCCAGGTCCCCAGCTCGCCACTTTGCGGGAGGTTTTAATGCCGAGCCCATTTTGTAGTGATTCTTTTTGATGGAATGACAGTTTAAACAGCAAAACTGTTCAAAGCCCAACCTTGCTCTGTTCCGGGCTTGTTCGCAGGGGCATTCAGGGAAGAAGAATAGTCCTTTGTTAGTTGTAGTTGCAATATATATAATTAGTTGATATAGCTGAATCATATGGGCCCAGTTATTTCAGGGGTGTTCTCATTTGACCTTAAATCAAGCAGCATAACCAAAACAAAGAAATTATTATAAATGTCCAACTATATTGCCTTAATTTTTACACTTTATCTTATATTACTGTAATTGTTTGCATTTCCATTTCTGCTAAATAGGAATATTATTATTATTCTATAGCAGAGTGATGCTGAGACATGATTGCATTTTTTGTAAATCACAAATTATTGCTATTGCATCCACTTTCCAGTATGAGTCCCTATAATGGTAATTTAATAGATCCCTAAGTTTTTAATAACAAAACAGAGTATTGTGACTGTCTCAATGGAAGTGGTACTACTTTAAGAACATTCATATGTTTACTGGAAGGTAATAACACACTTATAATTTCTGTAGGCATGAAAGGTCTCAAGATTTGTCAAAATGTGGGCATTGGGATGACTGAAACTATACTTTTTTATATACTGCTTTTTTTTTTAATGTGGTATAACGTGGTCAGGTATTAGAAAGTATGTCTTTTGGCCAATTGTTTAACTTTTTGCCTTTCGAGGTTCATTAATAGTTAGTTGAACACGAAGTGTCCTAAGCTGGGCGGGCACAGCTGGCCGTGGGCTGTGAGAACGTCTGTGGCAGGAGGGCTGATAGATGGGCCTTAACTGCAGACAGATTTCATCTGGCTCATCTAATGCTGATTAAGAAATCTAACATCGGTTAAATTGTATTATACAAACCTTCAATTGTATCAAGGACTCTACCAAATAGCTGCTTTCGGCAGTAATTACTGGACTTACATCTCCACCTACTGGCTGATGGGGCAAAGTCCCAGTCAAATGTTAGCTGAAATGAAATCCAGGTAGTGTTTTGCCTGTAAAAGCTTCTCTCCTGCTATTAAAATCATTTACAGCCACGATTTTCAGGGAAAGTTTGTTTGAGGTTGTTTGGCCATGTATATAATGAAGCCACTGACTTCCAACTCGTTGACCTATGCTTATTAGCCTAGGTCTTAATAAAGAAAATAGGGCAAGATTTTTAAACCAGAAAACAAACATATTTAAACCCGCCCACAGATCCTTTCAGTGGGAATGCATAAACGCATCCAAGAGCCAAGAACACAGTAGACCTGTAGAAAGTTATTCCTATGTAACTCAATAAAGCTTAATAGCATAACATGAATGATGTCGCTAGAGAAATGATTTTTTAAAAAATAAACAGAGAAATCTGTTGTAGCAAAGAACTCGGACACTGACCCGTAGGGTGATTATTAGTGTTGGCATCCAGCAGAAAAAAAAAGGAAAAAAACCCAAACAAAAAAATCCCAATAGCAGTTTAGAGGTTAGCAAAGAGAAGAGGCTGAAATTTAGTGATGAAAAGTTCAAAGTCAAAGCGGAGTGATGATGAGAATTTCTTTCAGAAGAGATTTAATCCATTGGCAACAGCAGAGGCAGAGAAACGCTGTTTGTAAAAGCTGCTGATCGCAGGCAGCGACGACCCTCCCGTGGGACAAGAGCTGTGAAAAGGGCAAATGCAGCCCTGCAACTTCTTGTGCCGTAGCCCTTGGCCCTCCGTGGTTACAGAATCCTTCGGAATCTCCGCTGCCCCCCACTCCTTTTCCTCGCAAGTCAGGGGCTCATCTGCTCTCAGCCCCAGGTGGAACCGCCGTCCTTCTCTTGTCTTTTAGACGCTGCAACCCCTTCCTCGTTTCCCCAGGGAGACGGGGAGAGCGCAGAATCAACGGACACAAAATTACAGCATGGGGTGTTCCTTTGTACTCTGATTTCCTTCAGAGGTTTTACTTTCTCGTTCTTGATGGTGGGGCTTTCACCTGTGAGAGCTGATGTCACGTCCTCTCTGCCTGCACCTTCAAATCTTGACTGGCATTTCTACATGCGTTTTGCTTAACCAGCAAGTTTCTGGCGTCAGAAAGCTTCCTACTAAAGACACATTGGTAAAATCTTCACTATTGTGAGGAATATCAAGTACACAATGTCCCTAGCAGTCACATAAAGAGTAAATACAGTACAGTCCATGGTGAAACGGGAAATCTGGTGCTCGGGCTGAGTAACACTAACT